>JAYRBT010000177.1:57867110-57891954 GCA_036023395.1 Myiotriccus ornatus | reverse complement strand
GGCTGCAGCGCGGACTGTGGGGCCGCGCCGCGCTCCGCGCTCCCGCCACCGCCGCCCGCCCCCCCTGCGCCTGCGCCGGCCGGGGGACGGGGGGGCACGGGAGGGATTCGGGGAAGGGATGGGAAGGGATGGGAAGGGACGGGAGGAGGGGGTGGAGCGGCGCCGAGGGGCGCGGGGACCCGCGGAGCCGGCGGGGAGCCGGCGGAGGCACCGCGCCCCGCCGAGCATCCCCCACCCCGGCCCGCTCCTTCCCGCTCCGTCCCGCTCCTTCCCGCTCTCCCCGCGCTCTCCGGGGAATCCCCCTGCGAAGTTCTGCCCTGTGCCCCCCTGAGCGAAACTAAGCGAAACACCAAGCCCCCTGTTTTTGCATCTATAGGGTTTTGTTTTTTTTTTTAAATCAGCGTTCCCGTGTTTGGGGGAAAACACCTGGGAACATGCTTGTGTAGCACAGTGGAAGAGCAGTTGCACTTTGCCCTCAAATGATAACCGCGAAGTGCAAGGTAGTGTGTAAAATGCCACCAATGCCACCAGCCTTGCCTGAAGCCATCAGCCTTCCAACCTTTATTTTTTTTTTTTTTTTTTTCTTTTAGGATTCCTCCCTCTCCACGTGAGGCAGATTTGGGGCTGGGGAGGTCCTTTCTGCCGTTTCATTCAGGGACCCGGCTCGGCTGTGCCGGAGCCCCAAAGAAGCAGGTGAGCCGATGCCGTGAGACACCGCACTCGAGTTTCCGTGTAAGCTCTGCCCTGCTCCTGACCCAGCCGCCTTCCTCCCTCCAGCCTTTTCATGACTCGGACAGTATTTTTTAAAGCTATGGACAGTAAAATCCTGGAAGAAATTTCTCCACCTATTGCTTCTGCCTCTGCTAATTTTGCATGCTGCTGCAGACAGGAAAAGATCGTAAGAAGAAACCAAGACATGGAAAATCACTGTTTGTCCAGAGCAGGGGAGTGCTCTGCAAAGCACATCCCGGTGTGCCGCACATTCCTGCCCTGGTTGGCAGAAGCAGCCGTGTTTCTCCCAGAGGACATCATTCCACTGTGGAAAAATCAATTTATTTATTTTTTCATCCTGTTTTCAGCACCTGCTCCTTCCCGTGCTTGAGTCGTGGTTCAACGTGTCACACTGAGGTCACCTGAACTCCTCTGTTCAAAGTTTAAAATCTCTACCACACTGGAAGCTTTTTCAGGACCAGCTCTTTCCCAGCTGCCAGTACTGCTGTCCCTGGAAAAGGTCTGGTTCTGATTTCATTTAAACAAATGCAAATCAGGAGCAGCTCCATTACAATCAGCTTGGGAATGGTGATAGAAAACTAGGACGAGAGGTGAAAGAGACTCAGTTTGTCAAACATTTATTGGTTTTCCCCCAGGTCTGAATTCTTCAGGGCTTTCCTCAGAGTGATGTGGTTTAAAAGATCCTCCTGCTGAGCACTGCCCCAGGTACAGGGAAATTTTGCTCCTGGTAATTGAAGGATGGAGGGTAACACCTTCATTTTTGCAAGTGAGCAGTAGCCATCTAAAACACCTGTGCACAGACAAATCTGCCCGGACAGTGTTGCCAGGACTTCTGCTCCCCAATTCCATCAATCCCACCCGATCTGAACCCAGTTTGAGTTTTTCTACTCATTTCCCAACGTTTTTTTGAAACCTAAATTTGTCTACTTATCCCCTGCCCCCTTTTCACTAATTCATCAAACCCCTTTTTGTTTACCCTTTCCACTAAACATCTCTGTTCTGATGTGACAGTCATGCCTAAGAATCACTTCGTCCTCCCTGCTTCATCTCCTCAACTTCATATCTCACTAGTAAGTTCTGTTGCTGTATTTCCAGTGCCACTAATTAAACAATAGGTTATGAAGAGGGACAAGCTCCAAAATCATGTCTTTAAATATCACAGACATCATATAGAAAGGGCAGGACATGGGGTGGAATTCTTGCCTCTATATCAAGGTTTCAAAAAACTCCAGAGGACAGGTCTTTCTTTTCCTGGAATGCTGGATGAGGCTAAAGATAACCTTGAAAAGAAGAGTCTGACAAAGAAAGCAAACTGGGAACTGCAAGGAGACTTGTCTTCTTTTGGGAGTCTTCAAACTGTGCTTGGAAACAGTATCAAGTCACCATGCAGGAAACGTCAGAAAGGTTTGAGGTCAGTGTTAAGTAGGAAAAAGGCAGCTAAACAGTTTCATTTCACATTAAAAATACCACAGTCTCAAACAGCTGTTCTTAAATGTGACAGAAAATCCACTGTGATACAAAAAGCTTTTTTCTTTTTTTGTTATCCCAGAATAGGTAAGTCAACAGAGTTTCAATTTTAAGGAATTAATTAGTTGTTAAAGCATTTTTAGAAAACGAGTCTAAGCTAAATGTAACAATTCCTGATAGAAGATTAGAAGACTCCTTCTTTCTTCCTGGCTTGCAAGCTTTATTTCCTTAAGGGAAGAAACTAGCATTCTTTTCCTAAAAGGAAAAAGGCAGAAAGGGAAAGAGCACATTGCTGTAGCGGAGTAAAAGTAATCACAATTCCTTCCTCATCTGCTTCACTGTTTCTTTTCTTCTGAAATTTGAAACACCTGCTCAGGGTGATTTACCTCTTTGCTGGTATTTCTACAAAAGGCACAATACTCAATACCCAGCCAGCAGTGGGCAAGAATCAACTCCACAGCAAGTGGAGACAGTGCACACTATAAAGTTCAGCTACATGTGGTGAAGAGCTGACCCTTTGAATCTAAACCTACAGGAGAGGGTTATTTTACTTCAGGGACTATTAAACATTTCAGAACTGGTTCTTGTGCATGGGACAGAGCTTTAAGTGTATCTTCCATGAATGTATTAATTGAAGACTCATCACTCAGGGGACTTCTAGAAGAGAAGGGAGGCATGGACCAGCATAAACAGGTCAGGCACTGATCCACCCCAATGGCCTGAGTCATTAGAACACTGGAGCTGCTGAACAGACTCATATTTAATTTGCTTTCAGTGTTGTGTGCAATAATGTGAGTCAGGTTCCTTGGGACCACCCTGGGCTCCCAGTGAGACTCACCCACATAGGTTTAAAATTACTGCGAGCAGAACTGAGGGATGGGATACTCCAGCCAAGGCTCAGAGCTGTTTTCTAACCCAGGTGCACACAGAAGACCTCCCATTCTAAAAATCATAATCAAGATGACCACAAGCTTTGGTTATAAACAAAGGGATTTGTACAAGTTGGTCTTTGAACTCCAAATTAGCAGTGTTTGATTTCCAGTGTGTCATGTCTCATGACTTACACGTATATTGCTGAAACAAGGGCTCAAGTGGGAAACAGATGCCAGAGAGAGATGTTTGAAGCAACCTAACTGTGGGAAAAGCAGATACAGTTTGCTCCCTAAAGTCCGGAGAATCTGCACTAAAGAATGTGACACAAGAGATTTTCTAGTAACTGTGAGGCATGAGATTCTTAATAAATCTGTCTCCATGAGTAAAGTACACTTGTTGTGTACTGGAACACAAAAACAGGAGAGGTCGTACTGCAACTTTCTTCTCTTCAGCAGGGAGGACTGTAAGGTCAATCTTCTTTTACTGGCTCCAAAAATGCTGCCCAAGAACTCTCAGGAATCTGCAGGAAGCAAGCCAGCATCTCTGAGCCCACCATCCTGCTCACCACAGAAGTGGAATTTGAATTCCAAAGTTGCTGAGGGGATGGCATCAGATCTGCTTATATATGTGACAGCGTTGCTGCATTTCGTTCAGACAGTAGCCTTCAGAAAGAAGGAAATACCTCTGCCCATAGCAGCACCTGATAATGCCTGAAAAAAAGCATACTTAGGAGGAAAAGAGAAAAGGTGGGGGGAGGGAATAAATTACAGTTTCTTTCCTATTTTGGGCATTTTGCTTCTTACCCCATTACAAATTTGAAAAAGCACTTTGGCAGACAGGAAATCAATAAAAACTTGACAAAAGTTGTTGCTTTTGGTATAAAAATTGATGGAAAGTATTGATGAAACCTCAGAGCCAAAGTACTTGCTGGATTCTGATTTGGCACCAATGAGAATTCTTTATTCTCTGTTGTGTTGGGCAGGTTAAGCCTGGACAACCAGACCTTGAGGTTATGGATCTCCTGTCCATTAATCTCTGGCAGTCCAAAGCAAAGGGATGCAGAACCTATGGGAGGCAACAGCATTCAGAGAGGGTTGGATCGCTGAGTCAAGCACACAGGAATTAGGAAGAATTAAGGCTCTCTGTGTATCATGCACCTAGGATGCACTCAGGATGGCTCAGCTAAGCCTTTCGTTTTTATACTTCGCATTCAGCATGGCCCTGTGCCACATTCCCGGGACACCAGCCAACCTCTGCTCAGCTATGGCACAATTAATTTTTTTCATGGTGCTCATCCCTAATCTGCTGGTGCTTTGTAGGCACCACTGAGCATCTTCTACATTTTACCTCGTCATACCGGGATCAGACAGGAAACTGGGGCACAGGGAGATTAAGGTCAAAGTTGCCTGGTAAATCATAGTGTCCAACTTGAGACATCCAGGATCCTTTAGTGGAGCAGTCCCACTACAGTAGAAGATTATATTTTCAGTATCTGGTGACTTCAGTTATAGCTGTGAGGGCAAAGCGTGTCTCCAGATCACAACCTGTGCATTCCCCACAAGTTTGTAAAAAATACAGGAAGAATGGGGAGGTGGTAGACATCACGTTTGAATGACTTGCACAGGAAGACCCCTGTTTAACTGGAGATTTAACAATTCCAGCTCTTGCTTGCTTTTACCATGACACTTTTCATAGTTCTTGCCTTATTGGTCCATACTTTTCATTTTCTCTAGAGAGCACACCGAAGATATTACAGGCCAAAGTTGCACAGAAGTTGGAAGACAGTGGGGGAGGTTTATATATACACATATATGAAATATTATGGGGAATGTAACTGAAGACTGTGTTGCAATGTGTAGACACAAGGGCAGGAGCAACTCAACCATCGTATAGGCATTGCCTCCCTTTGGAGTGCTTAAAAACCCAATTTTACTTTTCCACAGACTTTTCTCAAGCCAGAATCAAACACTTGGGAAAAAAGGCCTTTAAAACACTATCATTTTATTAATGTTGTTTTTCATATTCCTTCACCTGCAAAGACTGTGCTTCAGTTATCATGAGTCCAGCTGTGAAGTCACAAGAAGACATTAAAGCTTCTGAAATGACCTAAAATAACACCTTGAATTTAACAGCATCAAAACTTTCCAAATCCATTATCACAGCACCAGGCAGGTGCTACAGGGTCCAAACCAAGAATCCTGTGGACCTTCTCCCTGGAAGAAGGGAAATTCGTTCTTTTCAAGGGCACAGAGTTCGTAATTCTAACCCTGAAAGGATATCATGACACATGCTGCAGCACATTTATGGGTAGATAAACACATAGGGATAGGAGTGAGAGTTTTCACGGGTTTTGAGAGACTTTTGAGATAGAAGTGGGAATCTCAAACTCCCACTTGGAAAGGGGAGAAGGAAAGTCCTCTGATTTAACCTGTATGACCAGTACCACAGGATGGCAGCCTACAGATACCAAAGACACACATTTTGGGACAAGGGTAGATAGGGCACAGTCACAGGGATGTAAATGTGGTATAAATGTAAATGGATGGTGTCCACTAAGTCAAAAGGGTATGTGGTAAAGGTGAATAAACGTTTTTCCATGATAAGGACAAAAAATGTCAGCACTGAGGTTAATCAGGTAATCACTGGGGGCTCTACTAAGTCCATGGCAACTTCCCCTTCCAGGGTTTCTTCCTGGGAAATAAGTTGATAGAAACCAATAATTTATTGGCAGACTTTACAGAAATAAATTATTGGATTAATTACAGAAAAACAACAAAACCAGACTCATGTCTTACTCTTCTTGCCTTTGTCCTTTTTTAAAGGGGGAAAATATTTCTACCCAGAAATAGGTAATGTCTGAAATATCAATCAAATGGGATTACCAAGTATTCCCGTGCTTCAACATTGTACTCTTTGGCTAATTTTTGCCAATAGCTGAATCATCACAGAAAAGATTCAGAGCAGGAAACAACTGACTGTTCTATCTTAAAAGAAGCATTTTGCATTTAGTGTCCAGCTGAAAACACCCATTTGTCTTGGCCTTTTTGACTAATTCTAGATTTTTACTCCAATACCATCCTTGCAGGTGTGCTCTGAGGAAATCTGTAACAGAGGAAAGGACTGCACAGGCTCACAGGTCCTTCCTGTGTTCAGTTTTCAATACACAAAAAAACCTGCTCTTGACTCCAGGGTGCCATGTTGGGGGATGGTGTGGGGAGTTGGTCTTTGGACTACTTGCACCAACAATAAATTCTTGATACCATGTGGGCACAGAACTCAGAAGTAAATGCTTTGCTAAGAGCAGAAAGGTATATTTTTTCATGCAGGAGTGAATAATAGTCTGGATTAAGTCTGGTAGAGGCCCCAGATAGCATGGTATCCCCCTTCACATCCCAATCCCAGCAGTGAGGAGCTGGGGCAGTGTGAAATGAATAGCAGCAAATAACCCCAGTCATCTTTTCGAGCCATGGCCACACGAGGGGAATGGGAGGAAAGCAAGCATCCTGCTGGAGAACGAAGCCATTTTCTGCATCAGAGCCATTTTTCAGGCTTCCTGCAGACTCAAAGACGTGAATTGCTCTGTAGGCTGCAATCTGACCATGTTGCCAGGCTTTTTTTGGGGGCTCCCAAGTGGAGAAACTTTTCTTTGTGAAAAGAAGTGAAAGCTGAGAGTTTCTAACCCTATGACCCAAGGAGCTCTAGTTCTGATCTTGGCTCTTTTTTTGACTGAATATTTTTTCCTTCCACAAGTGGGAAGCAGATAGGAGGGGAGGGCAGACCCCCCATTCATCAGCGGTGTCTGTAGCAAAGGCTGTGCCAGACAGGACAGTGAGACACTTCACTTTCCTTCCCCGAGGTGTTACAGCTTATTCCCACATCTGACTTCTCTTCTGGACCCTTCTCCATGTAAGAATCATGCTGTTTCTGGAGATTCTTCTGAAATCAGCAGGAGCTACAGGAAAAACCTTCTCCAGAACTAGAAGTCCACTGTGTTCTCCACTTTTTGTGTTACAGGAGTATTTGTGAGAGCCTGAGGATTTTGCCTCAAATACACTAGAAAATCTCAAGACTTTTTGGCAGCTGAAGAATCTACGTAAGTGGATGACATTAAATTGTCCTGGAAATTATGTACCTGAAAACCCAAACAACAGAAAAAAGGCATTAAACACAACATTTGCTTCTAATGTAGGCAGTCTAAGTTAAGTGTTTTATATGTCTTGGGTAAAATGCTATAATAACAGTGATGCAGTTAAAAACAAGTTATTGTGGGGTTTTGGTGGAATTTTTTTTCAATTTCAAGCCTATTTATATACACTTGTTTATAAAAATCGTCTTTGAGAAGGAAATTACTTGCATCACAGCTTAGCTCAACTGCAATTTGTTTTTTTAAAGAAATTGTCATTAGAACTCAGCGGGGGGCTAACTTTTGAGTTTAAACACACCATTAGAACTTGTATTATTGGAAAGCCAGAAAGTTTCAGCAACAAAGATACCATATCTATATGTACATGTTCAGCTTGAGCTGAAAAGGCAAAAAAAGTATTGTGTTGAAGACAGCAAACTGAGACAGATCATTTGGGCTGGCAAAAAAATCAGGGTACAGTCCACATTCAGACTCAGATCCTCTTATTGCCAGCCCGATCCTTCCTGCACCTGCTCCAAACTCTTTTTCAGGCAGAGAGAAGGATGACACCAGATGCACATCTACACCAACCCTTGCTCTCCTACTCTTTCAGTTCACAGAGATCAGTTTGACACGGAAACCTTAATTTCAGTGTATGGTACAGCAAAACCAATTACCTGTGGGTGCATCACATGGCAGAGGAACTGATTATTCACACCATTCTGTAAGGCAGCAGAACGTTGCCCCTTCCATATTTATTATCCTTCAAGTTATGTCTAACTGCAAAAGGGGAAAAAAAATATTAGTTATGAGTTCTTTTTCCTAACTACAAAGGCAAAAGTTGTACAGGATAACAACATAGATTCCCCAGTAAACATCTAATTCAGCTAAATATTTTTCCCCAGTGCAGTTTTCCACTGAGCCCAGTGGGAAGGTGGCCTATGCCCAGTTTAGTTGTCCAGGTTTAGGGTGAGTTGTGGCTGGCTGGACATTTTTTCTTCTTTTGATTAATTCTGTGTGAGTTTTCATATTGATTTTCACAGGAGCCAAAAGAAGCCCTTAAATTGGTATGTTTATAATAGCAAATCTTCAGAGGAGTTAAGAAAACTTAGCATGGAATTGTCTCTTTTTAGTGCAGTTAATCTCAACCTATCACCTCACTGGCAATGTTTTCTTGCATTAAGTTTTATTAGGATTTGCTGCTGGCTCTGCAGAAAGCGTAACATGGAGGCAGAATCTGCTGACACACAGACCTTTCATAACAAGTAACACAGATGCTACTCCAGCACTTCTTTGGAAAGCAGTAACATCTTACATGACTAATTGATTACCATGGAAAAGGTGTCCCTAATTTGCTGTTCTATTGGATCTACAGAGTAACACAACTTTTCACTAACACAAGGTGGTTCAACAGATGAGATCCTATTTAAAATGCAGCTCAGGCAGAGTTAAGCATTGAAGGACATTAAATTCTGCTTCATGAGAAGGAAGGATGTGGCAGGGTATTGACCAAGCAACTTTCAAAAACATTTTTCTAGGTGATCTGGTTGTTTCACTTAAGTTTACAAACATGCCAGGTAAAA
The DNA here is from genome assembly GCA_036023395.1 of Myiotriccus ornatus. Classification (NCBI taxonomy): domain Eukaryota; kingdom Metazoa; phylum Chordata; class Aves; order Passeriformes; family Tyrannidae; genus Myiotriccus; species Myiotriccus ornatus. Next base: position 57,883,176 of record JAYRBT010000177.1, on the reverse strand, counting down.
ACACATAAACACACTGTCTGCTTATAGTGGGTGACCAGTATGAAGCCTACAGACCTTGTACTGCCTGCAGCACCTTTGGACTATGGAAGAAGTCTTAAGATGTGGTGTCCCTCAGAGTAAAGCCAATGAAGCTGGAGGAACTACAGGGTCCCTCCTTGTAGTGGGTTGACCCTGGCTGGATTTCAAACACCCACTAAAAGCCGCCACATCACCCTCCCTCTGCAAGTCCACAGAGGAGAGGAAAAAAAAAAAAAACCAAAAAACCAGCTGAGGAATTCATGAGTAGGGATATGGGCCAGGAGAAGTCACTTACTGATGGGCAAAACAGACTCAGTGTGGGGATAGAGCTTAAATTTATTACTAACAGGATAAAACTTAAATAAAACAGCCTTAAAAACCCACCCCTCCTTTCTTCTCAGCTCTCCCTCCTTCCCCCCCAGCAGTGCAGGGGGATGGGGAAGGGGGGTTGCAGTCAGGTGTTGTTTGAGTCCATCCCTCGGGCAGCAGCTCTCCCCAGTCCACTGTCCCATAGGTCTCTCCTCCATGGGGTCAGTCCTTCACAGACAAGCTGCACCAGTCCTATCCAGGAAAAACTTGCTCCAGTGTGGGTTTCTCTCTCCATGGGCCACAGATCTCCTGCAGGACCCCGCTCCACCTTGGGCCTCCTGCAGCATCACAGCCTCCTCATGCATCCACCTGCTCCAGCGTGGGCTCCTTCATGGGCTGCAGGGGGGGGTCTCTGCACCCCAAGGATCTTCAACAGGCAGTAAGGTCCTGGGCTCTCAGTCCTTCCCCTGCTGGAGGGGGGGACCTGGGCCCCTCCTGCTGCACTGACCTCGGAGTCTGCGTTGTTATCCCGTGTTCTCACTCCTCTCTTCCCGGGCTGGAGTTTCTTCTGCGCAACACCTTCTGTTCCTAAATACATGAACACAGAGGTGCATCTCATTGACTCAGCCTTGGCCAGCAGCAAGAAGTCCCTCCTGGAGCCATCCTATAGCCTCCCACTCTATCAAAACTCAGCCACATAAACCCATGTCACCTCCTGGGCCAGGACACACTTCCTAAGATTCAGGAGACCAGAGCTGTCACCACTCAAGGGCTAAAACTGCAGCTGCAAACACCATCATGCTCTAACCCTTCCTCAAGACCTTCTTACTGCTCTAGAAAAGTGCACAAGAGCAACAGAAGACCTGCACCACAGATATCACAACTGCTTCTGGGGCTGGCACAAAACGACGCATCAAGACCAACACATACACATAAGAACAGGAAACTGCTCCTAAGCTTGGGCCAGAACAACCCGAGGTCATCCTTGGAAGAACGAGCATCAAAGTGGGATTTAATTCTGTTATGTGGACCCTGGGCTCAAGTCAGACCCACATACTAGCTCTCCATGATCCATGCTTTGGAAAAACCTGACCAACACCTTTAAAAGGCCTTAGGGTACACCCACAACAAGCTTTCAGGATTCCAAATTTTACAGACAAGTTGCACTCTAGCACCATCCACTCACTGATGCAAGTACCAGGCTGCAGGAGAGGTGCAGTGCAATCTACAGGAAAGGTATCCTGAAAGAACAAAAAGAAAAGTTATTCCACAGCTGGTAAGTTGCCCAGTACACAGATCAAAAAAACAGATATCAGGGAGGGGGAAGAAAGATGAGGAAAGAGATGGATATGTGAGTGTTCTTTCTACTGGTTAATTGGATCCAATTCTCTCTCCAAATAATGACTCTATTTTTCAGATTAGAAGCTGCTTCTGTGTTTAAGACTTGGGTGGGAGGTTCACCTCTGAGCATTTAGACTGTAGTGGGGAAAAATTACTGTTAACACTAAGAAGATAGTCATATATATGCAGAAATAGGACAGGATTTTAAGAGGAAGCTATTGCAGCAATTACCTTTTAGTAACTTAAACTTTGACGTCTTTAAGCGTTTCATTTACTCATGCAGGCAAAGCTACACTCTGATAGAAGCAATTAAAGCTAAGCTTCTTCTTAGTGGGCATTGAAGGCAGTCTTGGCTGTCCATCTCATGTGGATACGGCACTTACTGGAATGTTCTGTGAGCCCGTGCTCTGGGATGGCTCCCACAACCTGTTTAATAATGCAGAGATGTCTCTTAACATCCAACACAGCGTCTGGGCACAGGCAGAGATCAGGAACACCAGGCAGCAGCAAATGGGACACACAAGCATTTGCAGCATCCTCCTGATTTCCTCCAGCCAACGAGGCTGTGAAACGCCCCGTACCCACACGCAGGGAACCCAGATGGACCCGTGTCCTGCCACAGCACAGGGTGCTGGGAGAGCAGTGCAGCCACTGCTCTGATGGTCAGTTATACAACCCAGGTATTTGGGAAATGCCACCATGAGGCATTTCCCACTTCCGAAAGAGCTGTTTGGGGTTAAGCACCCTGGGGAAGACACTGGTTGAACACACCATCTGGATAAATGCTTGGGAAGCACCAACCCACCTCGCCTCAGGGACCACCTAAAGAGACGTGACAAAAACTACGCCTTCCCTTTTCACCTGCTGGTTTGTAAAGTGATATCCATTTTTCTCAGGCAAACTTTGTGCTTCACTTTGTAAACTCTTCTCTCTGCAGCACCCTGCCACAGGACTGTCTGTTTGCAGTTGTTACTCCTGCACCTTCATTCTGGCTGGATAAAAGTGAACCAAGCTCCTCTTGCCTTTTTTTTCTTTTTTTTTTTTTTTTTAATGACTGGGATATGAAGAGGGCTCAGGGGAAGGGAGATACTGTGTGCTCCTGATCCAAAAGAATTGCTCTTCTCTGATTGTGGGGGGGGCCAAGAATTGCTCACAGCATCCCAGGCAAAACGCCTGCAACTGCTAGAGGTTGCTCATTTGTTTACTTTATTTCAATATCATGACTGTGGCTTTACTTTGGAAGAAATTAAAGTTATTAGGTTATGTAAAACCCATTTTAACATAAGGCAGGTAATTAAATCAACTTGAAAATTAGAGCATCTGTACATTTTAGCCAACAATTTGTTTTGACATTGCTTTATGAAAGCAGTTCTCCTCAGCTCTATTGCCTAATTATTTAACATCTACTCCCTGAATTTATTTCCATATGCAGCTCCAGTTAGCTATAGATTGTAGAGATCACTTCACCTAAAACAGTTCTCCAGCTGCTTGGATGTGACAGGAGTGCAGAGCAGGCTACAGTTTTCCAGCATCCTGTGTTAAGAGAAAGAAGTTGCTTCTACAGTCAATGCTGAGAACACAAAATACGAATATGAAAAGAATGTGTGTATGAATAGATCCACAGACAGGAGTATGAGTGGTTGTAGCCATAATAATTATCTCTGTAATAAATATTACTTTCATTTTCAAAGACCACAATTTGTGCTTGCACTGTAGCTCCTCACTGAAGTCCTTTGCATTCAATAATCAAATAACTCAGGGCAAGGATTCCTCCGTAATGAAGGGCAACAGTTGACTGTACTGCTGAATCTCATTTCCATCAGAAAGATATAATTGCAGCCTTACATTAATTTCTGGTTAGAAAACTGGAAATTATCAATACAAACCAATTTGCACCAGAAACACTTATATTTTTCAAGTGTTTTCTGAGCTACAGATCATGCAAAAAATCATCTGATAGTTAATTACATCAATCTCACTTATCTTCATCTCAAAATAGATGTGAGCTAGAACGAAAGAAAACCAGGCAGACTCACACAGTTATTAAATCTTCTCAGAAAGAAAAAAAAATAAAAACAGAATTCTGCATCTTTTTTAGGGTACAAGATTCACATCCTGCTGTTTTCAATCAAACTATTCAGAGATTTTTCTCTGCTAGGAATAGAAATACACATTTAATAAGCATAAACCTAATGCCCCCTGTTGGTTATATACAGCTTAAACCCTTGCCTGTGCACACAGGGATTCCTCATCTCCTACTGCTGACTAAAGCATCCCACGGAACGTTTAAGATTTTATACAGGCACAGAGATAATGCTCCAGATTCACCTGAATTAATGTCTCACCTCCCTTACAGACGCGGAGCCACATTCTGGTACAAATGATGCTTCTGCGCCTACAAAGCCAGCCCACAGAACAAGAGAGATCTGCAATATCCAGTCCTGCAGGCTCAGTCACTGCACATGGCAATCATAGAATCGTTAAGGCTGAAAAAAACCTCTAAGATCATTGAGTCCAGGTATTAACCCAGCACCGTCCACCCCACCACTAAACCATGTCCCCACGTGCCACACCTACAAGTCTTTTAAAAACTTCCAGGATTGGTAACTCCATCACTTCCCCTGGGCAGCCTGTTCCAGTGCTCGACACCCCTTCGGTGAAGAGATTTTTGCTATTATCCAATCTAAATCTCCCTTGGCACAGCTTGAGGCCATTTCCTCTCGTCCTATCACTTGTTACCTGCGGGAAGAGACCAACCCCCATTTCACCACAACTTCAGGCAGTTGTAGAGAACAATGAGGTTCCCCCCCCTCCCCCCAATCTCCTATTGTCCAAACTGAACAACCAAGAATCATATAACCTAGGGCCTCTGTGTTACCTGTTAGAATAATCAAAATGCTAAATGTGGGTCAGGTGTTAAAAACAACCACTTGGGGTTTTTAGCTTTTCCATAACACATTTCAGTAATTTCTGAGGAGGCCTCCAAACTGAAAACTAACAGCATCTTCAGCTGGGTGTGTTTTACTGTAGTCAGTCTGAATTACCCTTTATTTAAAAAAAAAGCCCCAAGAACAAGTAAACAATAATACCTAAAATGAAGGGGTTTTAACCAAAATTTCCTTGACCAATGGCATTTTTGCTGTTGGGTGAAGGTTGTGCACAGTGATTCACCTGGCTCTGCACAGCAGAAGATGCAGAGAGACTCCTGCCACCTGTGGTCCTAGTGGCAGTAACAGTCAGTAGCTTCAGAGGTGAGAATCACTTCTGTGTCAGAAGATTGCTTGGTGCTTGTACCCACCTCTGTACCTTTGCCTTTCAGCAAGGATCACTGCCAGCCACCCACATCTGAACAATACCTGTCCCTCCCAGCTAGCAGACACATCCCCAGAGGAGGGTGCTGGGCCCTCCATAGCTAGCTGAGCATCTTGTCCCTCAGAAAGACACCCTTCAGTACAGAATCACTGACCCATTTGGGCTGGAAAAGACCTTTAAGATCATGGTAGTAACAAACAGCTCAGACCTCTTCAGCAGAGCAAAATGCAAAGACCATTCTCTTGTCTTGACCTGGGAATAGCATCAGAATTGGAGACACACAGCAGGAATTACCATCCTCTCACATTTTACTGCAAATGTCACCATTAAAGTTGTTACATTTGTGAGGATTCCTGTGCCATCCTCTCTTCTTTCAGTCTGTGATACTACAGACCCTGGGTTCATCAGACAAAGCGAGCCCAGAATTGGGTATCCACAGATGCCAGCCTCCTCCTGGAGACACAGCTGGTCTCCACCCTACATGCGGAGAAATTGCCCAAAGCCTAAGTGATTGTCAGAGTTATAGAATCACTGAATGATTTGGGTTGAAAAGGGCATTAAAAACCATCTAGTTCCAACCCCCTGCCTTGGTCAGGGACACCTTCCCCTAGACCAGGTTGCTTAAAGTCCCATCCAGCCTGGCCTTGAACACTTTCAGGGATGGGGCATCCACAGCTTCTCTGGACAACCTGTGCCAGGGCCTCACCACCCTCACAGTTAAGAATTTCTTCCTGATATCTAGCCTAAACCTGCCTTCTTTCAGTTTGAAGCCGTTACCACTTAATTTTGTTTCCTTCCCTTGCCTTAGCTCCCAGAGTAGTTGCCTCTTCTTGGGGGATTGTCTCAGATTAAAAGCACTCCAGGGATATCAGGGTTGGAACTGAGAGGGACACACTGAACTATTTAATAAAAGACACAACATAGAAATGTGGGGGAACATAAGGTGACATTTTGTGACTGGTGGCCAAATTATCCTTCTCTCCCTCAGCCCCACTGTGCAAAGCCAAACCTTGTGCCTTTAGGCTGTGCTGCTTTAAAGGGCAGGAGAGCTATTTCTTGCTGCTTGCCTTAACCCTCTGCACCTGGCTGGCAGGGCTACTCCTCACACCTGTGCTGGGCACAGCTTTTCTCAAGCCACTCAGTTCACTCTCTGCCAGTCTGTAAGTGGCACCCACCCACTGCAGGTCCCTGAGGTGCTGAGAGCCTCGGGCATCCTGGATAGGAGAATATGAACCCCCCACGTGCCACCCAGCCCCTCAGTGCCCTGCAGAGTAACAAGTGTCAGTGGTAAAACCAAGCCCCATTTATACAACTTTTGTTATTGGTCCCAGGAGGAGGGTGGGTTGGTGTTAATTCAATCACCTGGGTCTCGTCATGCCAAGACTGGAGAGGCAGCTGATGCAGGTTTTGGTATTGCAGCCTGTGGGCCAATGCCTGGGAGCAAAGCCTTGGAGTTCCATCCCTCCAGTCACCTCAGTTCTCTGCTGGGTTTGGCCAAAGCCAAGTTTCATACCCAAAGTCTCCCAGTTCCCCATCTCTGGCACAGCTGAGCCCGAACTGTAAAAAACAGACAAGTTCCTTAACTGCAACAGCATATGCAGAAAATGGAATAGCTGAAGTTATGCTGTAAGACGTGGGCAGTGGAGAACAAAGCTTTCAGCATTTCTTTGAATCAAATCCATCACAGCCTCATCACCGAAACAATTTTTCAATATCCAGTTGTTTCTTCAACTAAAACATAGTTTCCTCTCTGCTCTTAACTTGAAAGCATCTTATATTAGATGATTTTTTGGATATTCATTAATGAAATATAAACCTTATCATTAATTAGTCAACAAAATTTCTTTGCATCTTTTGACATAAAAATGTCTCTACTGAGCCACTCTTGAACCAGCACTATTTGGGAGAAATTAAAATGTTATTTCAGGTCCTTCAATAGAGGTTTGGACATATTTTTGCTCTTTCTGGCACTCTCCCCTCCTGTCTTTTTAAAAATAAATTCAAGAAATCTCAGCAGTAATAGGAGAGAGGGGAGACACTGAGAAAAGTATCTGGATTTATCTGTTAAAGTGTTTTGTGTAAGCCAGTCTGACTTTATTCCATGCTGGGGAACCTGATGCTTATCCTCATATGTAGTCCTTTGTGACCTCTAAGGCCATGAAGATAAGCAGAGCAAAGCTTTTAAAATAATGCAATGTCATATCTCTAAAAGATTGCTGTAAATCTGCCTTTGAGGCCGGAGGGAGGGAAGAAGAATCCAATTGAACAAAAGCCCTAAAAAACACAGAGGAAACACCACAAATCTGTGTAACTGCTCAATGAAACTGGGAGGAAAAGCGCAAGGAGGCAGCTGCAAAAGAGCCCTGCAAATGGCGTGTGATGTAAGCAGATGATGATGAGACTCTTGCAGCCTTTAAGAAAATCAAGTGAAATGCAAAATGCTCAGAGTTGGCTTGGCTCGCTCTCCGCTTGATTTGAATTTCAAGCTCTGATGTACAAAAAGCTTTGTCTCCACGCAAGGTTTTGAAGTCCTGCAGGACTGCCTGCCTGGATGCTTTTGCTTTGAAGCTGTCTAAAGCTTCCCTTGTCATCACTGTTTCACATTAAAATATATATTCTCCATTGCAGGACTTAGCAAACAGATTTTCAGCTGTTCTATTCCCCCCTGCTCCTTCAGATTGTTTTCTTCAGGCTCCAAGTATATGCAGATTTAATGGGGAGATCTTTAAAAAATAATGCTTTCCTTAGAGAAAACAGTAAGTTAAAAGCCATTTGTTGTCTCATGCTGGCAGATTTTTGCCAATAAAACCAGAAAACATAATATAATCAGAGTGATCTATGCTGTAAAGCAGAACTATCTGCCTCTCCCAAACCATTCTTCTGTCCTGGTTACATCAGTTCCTGACACTGAAGTGTTTCCATGATTTCAGCTGCCTTCTAGGTGACACCCAGCTCCAGCCCCAGGAGCTGAGCAGAGGACAGCGAACACACATGATGTTTCACATCACAAGCTCTGTGGTCTCCCTGAGTCCTGAGTTTCAGGCTCAGTGATGGGTCCTGTCCCACCTGAGACCAGTGCTCCCTCTGCCAAGCTGCAGTGGCCCCCACATCCTCCCAGCTCACACCAAGTATGTTTGCCTTTCCCTCCTTTTGAAGCCTTTTCTCTCTCCCACCACCTCATGCTCCTACTCATCGCACTCTCCTCTTTTCCTCCTTTTCATGACCCAGAATCCTGATCTCTTGCCTCTTAAATACTTCTGCTTGGATTTAACTCCTCCACCTGCCTCTTCCAATGGCAGAACAGATTCAGAACAGATAAACACAAGGGAATCAGGAAACAGCAATGCAATTGCATGAACCACCAAACTTACTCAAGGATATGATGCTTTTCCAAGGGAAAAAAAGCACATTCCCCTCTTTCATGTTGTGTATAATGACTAACAGTGATCAGGATCTGAAGATGATCTTTACCCATCAGCAGTTATAAGAAGATTTTAGGCAAAGCATTATGTATTTCAGAAATGCGAATACGCTGTGTTGATTTGTGAGCTGGCATAATCAGACAGAGGACCAAGGAGCTGTGTCAGTAAGGAACACCCTTAAAAGAGATTAAAGCAACTTAAAGTGCAGCATGAGCAGGTCTGTCTCCAGTTACTCCACTGCTTTTGCTTAGGAGGCTGAAATCCACCTACTAATTGAAAATCAAATAACATAATTCTGCTTTTAATGAATAAGATCTACTAATCCCACATTCTGCAGTCCGAACAGAGAATCAGTGTAGAAAGTATTAGGTCAAATTCTTTTTATTCAAATCTTCCGTGTTTTCTCTTACTTTACCCACAAATTTATTTCTCAAATCCTGCATCACCGGGTCACCCTTATGTTCTGAAGCCAGTCCATGGCAATAACCCCTACTTTCTTTCCTCTTAAAGCCCTTCTCCCATGTCCATCTCCCCATGTGATCCTATCCCTCTCCATCCCCTTCCCTGTCCTGCATACAGGAGCTCCATGTCATACACAGGACCAAAGCATTACTCCTTGTTTTCCTTTGGTGCTGCAAATCCCACTCTCTCTCTCCACAGCACTCGCATAAAACCTGATATCCCTTTGGAAGTGAAATGACCCAACCACTTTCAGTCTTTACATCTATCCAGCAGCTCTGGTTTTTACTTTGTGAGGTTCCTTAAACTTCTGCCCTGCTCTGATTAATGTATCAGACCCCTCGACTTTCTCTATTACTCCTTATTCCCTTGTTAACACGGCTGCCTAACTGTTCTTAGCTTTTCAAGCTGCTTTGCATTGTGGAGACATTTTTGCCAGGTTCACAGGGATATTTAAGGCTGTTCTCTCCAGGTAGGAGGCCCCAAGTAACTCAGTCCCTGTGTGCAAGGGTGACTCTGGTCTATGCTGATTTTCAATTTCCTCCGTTTTTCTTCGCTAAGAGCATCTCAAATGGCAGATTTTAAGGAACTAATATGAATCTGGAGCGTAAGTAAATTTTGCTGGAAATCCACCAAGCTCCAAGACACATGATGTCTTCCACATTCCTGCAGCACATCTCATATTTCTTAATGTTTTCCCAGGCTCTGAGGGACCAGCGTGTCAAAGATAGCACGCAGTTCTGCCCAGGCCATTGGAGGCAGAGGCTGAGTACTGCTTCCTGCTGAGCAGATCTCTGTAAAAGAACACAGAAGACCTTAACAAATAATAGAATAATTGGTAAACTTGATTGGAGACTGCTGGTGAAAAACAGGCATAGCCTTATGTTACGTCCTTCTGGGATTCCTCAAGCAGCTGTCCTGTTCAAATTAACTGAAGACATTTGTTAAGGCAACATGTCTTTTTAATTTGTAGTTTCCTTTTTTGAAAGGTGTTTTGATTTTTCACTTATCAAACTTGAAGTCTTGACTATAAAATTTAGAGGGAAAAAAGAAAATCCAAAAGAGAATGATGGATGGGTTTATTTTTGACACCTGGGATATTTTCCAGGCAGGGCTAACACAAGACAGTGTGCAAATACAGCGCTCCAGGTTCACTGGTGTGACCAGAGCTAATGCAAATAGCACCAGGTAAGGGCAAGAGCCTCTTAAAACAGCTAAAACAGATTATTTAGCCATCTGCAGAGGCCTTTTCTTCCCTAACACACAGCTGGGTGCTTCTTTAGCCAAACTGAACCCCATCAAAGCACTGCCAGTGGAGCTACTTTCAGTTTGTCCTGTCAGTGACTGTACCAAGCAGCCAAAGAATGATTCATATCTCCTCAGCTGGTGGTCACAACCTCTTGGGGGTCCACTCATTATTTCTAATATAAAGTTCTCCAAGATTTCTATAGTCAGATGACCCTCTGCAAGTGCTGTAGCAGTCTGAAACACCTATTTGAACTTTCCACTGGGCTGCTGCTACCATGTGCTTCTTTCGCACTCACCTGGTCCAAACACTGTGGATGCCAGTCACCAGAAACTGAGGAGAAAAAATACAAGGATGTTTCTGATTCTCTGGAAGCAGTGAAAAATAGTAATTTGGGCCATCTTATTAAATCAGATATATGAAACTAAGTAATTGTTTTTTCTGCCCCTGAGAGCAGCTCTCACAAATAATTTCATCAAGAGAAAGTCAAGCCACAAATTAGCTCATATGACCAGAATCAACCACAAATAGTTTACTTCTCTGCTTGTTATTTAATGAAATTTGGGAACTGGTATTAAGCTTTTAAGGGATTTTCATGAGGTTTAATCACATGTCTTTTTAATTTTTAGTGGTTACTCCCAAAACATGACAGTTTCCAGAGTCATTTGGGGGCTGTACCCAACAGCAGCTCCTTTCTTTTTCAATACACCCTATTTCTTTTGTGTTTCACATGCAAACTTTGCCACATAGAGTACCATGTCAACAAGCTGGTTTATTTTCTGCCATGATGTGGAGCCAAAGTAGCTCCAAAAATCAGGTGAGTAACTGCTGAGAAACATGTTAGAAGTAGCAAAGATTTTGCGTTTTTATGACATGGAACAAAAACATGAAGACAAAAACCTGAGATACTACTGCAGATGAAAGACCCATTGTCCTGTTTCCAACCCTGACTGAAAACAGGTGTAGGGGAAGGAATACAACAACCTGGCAATCATATGAAGGTACAGTCCGAGGTTACTCTCACAAACTGTGATATTTTGCACCTCAGGAGTTTCCTAAGCCAGAGGTGTTTCCTTTGCATTTAATATCAACAAGCAGGTTCTTCCTCCATGAGCTTGTCTAGTTGTTCTTTGAGCCCTGAGACAAATATCTGAACCAAAAGTTTTGTTTGTTGTAATAGCAAATCTGAGGGCAGCAGCTGTTATCGTGACTGATTCCAAGAAAAAAAAAATCTCACATAAAAAGTATAACAAACCTCACAAAGTTCAACACAGCCAAGTGCCAGGTCCTGCATGTGGGTGAGGATGCAGTCTGAGGGCAAGCTTAGATTAGATATGAGGAAGAAATTCTTGATTGTGAGGGTGGTGATTCATGGGAACAGGGTGCCCAGAGAAGCTGTGGCTGCCACATCCCTGGAAGTGTTCAAGGCCAGGTTGATGAGGCTTTGAGCAACCTTGTCTAGTAGAAGATGTCCCTCGATGCAGCAGGGGGTTTGAAGCGAGATTATCTTTAAGGTGCCTTCTTATCCAAAATCATTCTATGAACCTGGATTTCAGGAAAACAAAACCTAAATGAACTGTGCTACACAATAAGCATTGCTCAAAGAACTAATTTTTACACATATAAATAACAAGTTGTAAATTACAAGACCACTTTCTATAGCTCCTACTGGTAATTTCCAATAAGCATCCTCAAACTTAATGGGGGGGAAAAAAGAAAACCACCAAAAATATACCACCCCAACTGAAAATTCTATTTGCAGACAGTTTGTTCTTTTTTTAGTTTCAACGACAACAAAAAAATCTTCCCATTTCAATCATCACTACCAAGTTCTGCTTCAGAGGATGAAAATATCCCATAGAAATGAAAGTTGTCAGAGATATAATGTCACTTCATGGGTTTTGATCTTTCTTCACTGTTTGCAAAACACATTTTCCCAAAATAAACTACTTTGGTGTGGTTCCCTGGAACCCAGGTAACCCACAACTACTGACTGCCCCTGGGACAGCCCTCCAACTGAAATGCAATGAAACTGCTGAGGGCAGCTGAGCATCTGGCATGGCTGGGATATACATTTCTTACTTCACAAATGCTGCTCAGCCCAAAGAAAGTAAATTTGTGCCTGAGAACCCCTCCTTCTAATTGTTTTTCCCTGCCAGAAACCGTGTGATCAAGATATCTGCATGGGGTATATTTTGTCTTGGTCTGTATTTAACCACAGTAGCATATTTCTACGGGAACATCACTCCGTTTTATAGATGTGCCGGTGCTGCCACGAGCTTTTCTCATTATTGCTTTTGGTCAGAGCCAACCACAGTTTTTCCTCTGTGAGCACTCACAGCCAGACGTAGACAGACGTCGCTGGGTGGTGGGGGGCACATCCTCTCCAGTCTGTGCAGTGTTGACTTGTGCGAACTCAAGACTTCTGAAGAGATAAACAACTGTTTCCCCCCTCCCCTTGCAGCTGTGTTAACTCCAAGCCTTTTGCACAGATGCATCTTTTACGTCTTGTTTCAAATGAACTGGCAAACCTTGAAGGGAAAAGATGCTTTTGGCATCTCCGAATCCTAATGAAATACGTCTTCTGCAGACACGCAGCTTTGTGATGGCTTTAAAGATCGCTGCGGTTTGCTCTTTGATCACACACTCAGTGCAGACATAAGCTTGAGGTAAGAGTTTTCATATCAGTTCCACATAAGGAAAGAGGCCACCCAGAAAGGCCAGATGAGCCTTGGACCCTGGTTTTGAAGAACAGAAGCCTTTTTAATTTTATTATATTATTATACTACTATATTACATTATACTTTAGGTTACATAATGTTATATCTTAATACAAGAAGAGTTATAGACTAACTGTTACTCTCATCTCCCTGAAACCTCTGTTTTTTAAAGGATTGAGTAACTAACATTTTAATGAGACTATTTTTCTTCATATTATAATAATGTTACACTCACACAATGCTTTCTTTAAACTCTCTATTGTGTTAGTGAGCCAAGTTATTTGTTCTGCTTCTGAAGGAAGACAAATTGACGGATTAGTTTCTTTTACTATGCAATAAGCTGTCTGTTCCCATCTAACTGCTGCTGCCCTTGCTGCCCAACCTCTCCTACAGGACCTGTGCCCTTAGTTTTGGTGAGTAGGAATTGCCATCAGGCTTCCATGGCCTTAAAATTCACTTTCTTTTTGATTTCCATCTTTCCTCTCTTTTGTCTTCCTTTTGATGCCTTTTAGTTTCTGAACCACCACTGCAGAGTGAGATGCAATCAGATGACAAGTACCCTCCAAAATATTCATCAGGCCAGTTCTGCAAACAACTGCTTCAAGAAGGAATGAAGCAAATATGTTCCCCAATGGCTTAAATGTTCATTTTTATATAAGATTCCATTACTAATTCTGAGCATGATCCTGAGCCCTACGAAGGCCACCTGTGACCAGGCAGAAAGCTGATTGCTCAGCTCCCTTCCTTCAGTGAAGATCTCACAGGTGAAAACACTTCAGCCCCTCTACCTGGCAGCAGTGGCTAGCACACAGCACAGAGGGGTCAACGACCTCCATTCGTGGCGGTGGCACCAAGGCTCAACCTCCACACCAGACCCCACTATTTGTTCTGCACTAAAATCTTTAAATCCCTTAGGAACTAAGTCTTGACTAGCTAAAAAGACTCTCAACATAGCCTGGGGTGGGGAAGGCTTCTCAAACTGTGTTGTGGTTCTTCCATACAGTTTCCTTAGAAAATTTTCTAGGACTGTTGTTCCACTCAAAGGTCCTTCCCTTTCCATGCTGTCCTGGTTTCACCCCAGCCAGCAACCAAGCCCCACACAGCCACTCGCTCACTCCCCCACCTTCAGGATCAGGGAGAAAATTGGAAGGGTGAAAGCTGGAAAACTTGTGGGTTAAGATAAAGACAGCTTAAGAGGGAAAGCAAAAGCTGAGCACACAAGCAAAGTAAAACAAGGAATTAATTCACTGCTTCCCATGGGTAGGCAGGCGTTCAGCATCTCCAGGAGAGCAGAGCTCCATCACACATACCAATAAGTTGGTAAGACAAACACCATCACTCCAAATATCCCTCTACTTTCTTCTTCTTCCCCCCACTTTATATACTGAGTATGATGTCAAACGATCTGGAATATCCCTTTGGTCAATTCGGGTCATCCGTGTTGCCTCCCATCTTCCCAAGCACTCCCAGTCTCCTCCTCAGAGTGGCTGTATGAAAGGCAGAGAAGGCCTTGTCTCTGTGCAAGCCCTGCTCAGCAGCAACAAAAACATCTCTGCATTATCAACCCTGTGTTCAGCACAAATCCAAAGCACAGCCCCATACCAGCCACTGAGCAGAAAATTAGCTCTACCCCAGCCAAAACCAGCACACGTGCCTGTGGCAGGCGACCTTCCCATGTGTCCCTCTGCAGCCTTTGATCCACGCCAGAGGGATGAGGAGGAGATGGAACATCTGGCAGTTTGCAGGTTCAGCGGATAACACCTGACCTCAGCCTCCCCCTGGGCTCACAGCTGAGGGAGACCTTGAGGGATGTGTCCCATGTCCCATGAGACCCTTTCCTGAGGTCAGGGAGGCCAGAAAGAGTGACACTAGCTATAGCATGGAAACACACTCCAGACTTCAGCAGGAGGGTAAACAAGATACGCAGAAATGGTGGGATTTGGGGAATTTTCAGGCAATTTGGTGCTGTTCTCCGGAATGATCTTCTTGTGGGTTTGTTTGGGGTCTTTTTTGTCTCACCTAAGCACCCAAATTAGGGAATAAGTTACACCACTTGTCTAATTAATATATGTAATACAACTACTCACCACTGCGACCAAAGAAATCAGTTTTGAAAATTTTACCCATACAGACATAATTTTATTTCAGAATATTTGAAAACAGCCAAGGGAAAAAAGATAAGCAAGTGTATATCACAGGATGTGAGAGAAAAACCACACATTTCATCCAAACTGCCTGCTGGGCAGAGTATCACACCTCATCATCTTTCTTAGGTAATTTTTTTTTTTTTTTTTAAGTTTTCCCACACAACCACAATGGAGCTGTCAGTGCAGTTTTACACAGATCCCCAGTAGGTGTAAGACAGTGTGATCTCCAATAACTCTGTTTATGTTAATGGAGATTTGGCCTAAGGTGCTAAAATATTTACTGCAGAGAGATTCATAGATCTGTTATAATTACGTTTTATCTACTGATCAAACCTCTGACTGTTCCTAGAGCCTTAATTACTAGACTTGGATTTCTTCCAGGAAGAGATAAACACCACTAGACAGATGGGAGGAAAAAAAAAAAAAAAGGAAAGAAAGAATAATTTAACATTTCCCTGGAGAAACAATAGAGAAGAAAACATTTAACAATAACCAGAATTAAGCATAGATTAAGATGTTCAGTAGTTATTGTTCACGAACAAAATCAGGCACATTAGAGGGGGGCAGAAGCCACATTATACCTCCATGTACCCTGATGGTCCCTGGTGCCCACTCGCCAAGGTTCCTCTTGCTCATCAAATTACCCTTTTTTACTGGACTTTAGACACTCCTTACATGGATTAATCAAAGGCCTGGTACAACACACCACTGGGAATTTTTTCGTGTTATTCCACCTGAAGTTTTACCTTCTGACCATCACAACTTTGGCTTCAAAAGCTGTGTGACCTGCTGGCTGCAGTTCTGTGACACCACAGGAGTTTAATAGTTTCCTTGTATCAGTTTGTTCTATTTTTCAGCGGGGGGGTTGGAAATTAAATTAAAACTAACACACAAGTTAACTCATATTACTCAACACACCTTGCTAGTGCTACAAAGGGGCACAACCTGGCAGCCCATGGCTTGGACAGGGCACTCTGTGCTGGGTCAGGAACTGGCTGGATGGCCGGGTGCAGACAGTGCTGGTGAACGGGGCTGATCCAGCTGGGATCCAGTCACCAGTGGTGTCCCCCAGGGATCAGTGCTGGGCCCAGT
>JAYRBT010000177.1:57842208-57867010 GCA_036023395.1 Myiotriccus ornatus | reverse complement strand
TAATCACAGTGGGGTTGGATCAAGGGTTGGACTTGATGATCTCAGAGGTCTCTTCTAACCCAGTTAATTCTATGATTCTATCATTCTAATGAGCTTTCCTGTAAATTAAAGTCAGGAAGGCAAAAAGGCAACCAGGAATTTTGCAAAGCAGAGTTCCCACCAAAACCTTCTTTCATTACTAGGGTGTTTGGGGTGCATGAACAAGAGCTGCAGGAAATCTGTTCCAAGTCCTTTCCTGGATGTGTATCACACACACATGCTGTTGGCTGTTGGCGTTTTCCATGAAGACCTCACATCCATATGCTCAAAAAAACTCCAACCTAAACAAAACACTTCTCTGCCCGCAATTCTCCTACCTGAAGGGAGGCCAAGAGCATGTTCTAAAGAGACAGGAGAGCTGGTTTATTTGCTGTACTGCTGCAAGGTGCTCAGAGAAGGGAAGGACGTGCCAAACTTGCAGACACTATGTTGGCTGCTCCAAGCGATGTGGTATGGGATACATTCCAGCTGGGGGATTTCAGTTTGCTGCCCAAGGCCTGCAGATTAATTTTTAAGGGGTCACAAATGGTAGAAAGAGGATAAGACTAACATCAGAGTGTTTAAATGCACATTTACAGAAAATAATATGCAAATCTGTATATGAAAAGTGGTGGGAAAAAAACCTTATTCTTAAAAAGCTTTGTGGGAGTATTCCCTATCCCCATATCAAATCCCTGATGGAGTATGAAGGAAGGAAGATGAGGGTGTGTTGCTCTGCAGCCTCATCTTTTCTGCTCAGCTGCCCCACAATTCCCAGGGGAACTATCTATCCAAACTCAGTAATCTGAAAGGAAGTTCAGCCTGAATCTTACCAAGATCCCAAACACCAGCCAAGAACAAAATGTGCATGTGGAAAACAGGGACTGAGAGGTAAAAAATCCCACTGTACTGTCATGGGTGGACAGGCAGTGTCAAGAGTTCAGTTTATGGGGATGAACTGGTTGTTAGAAGGCTTGCCAAATCACATGCAGGACAGTGATTTCACAGCTAAAGTGGTCATTCCTTCCGTGTCAAGTAATTAACCAAATCTGGACCCCATGCCTGCACAGCACCCAAACTTGCTTCTTCTTGACTTAATTCAGTTTCCATTTTGCTACTCCTGCTGCACAGTATAAAACCATAAATCACATTTCCTGGAAGAGTAGAGGAAACTACATACCTTGCTCATCATATAGGACAAGACAGACATGATTTAAATACAGATGTTTTGAAGATGATGCATCTGAGGCATTTTTTTCAGAAAATCAGACTTCACTCTAAAACCATCTGGAACTTTAAAATGAGTACAGATTTCCCAGTTACATCATTACAGTTTTAAAAATAGTCCACTACATCAGATGCAAACTAATTTACCTGCATTATTAGTCTTCATTAGTTGTATTACTAATCCTCTCAGGAGCCTTAGCAGTGAACAGCAACCACCATGAGCAAGGCTAAGTGCAAATAACATCAACAATTATGTTTTGACCTGTTTCTGACATTTACAGAATTTGAGCCAAACTCATCCCAGGAGCAACATAAAAAGAAGCCAATGAAATGACACCCTGGGTCAGTTTAGTCCACCCCCTCAAATCTTCAGTCAATACTCATTCATTTCCTTAGACACATTTCCTGTTTCCCCTTTTTAAATACATTCTGTCTCAGACAGCACCCTTTAACTTTTGAATATAGCCTAGAATTTCTTTTTTTTTTCCCCGCCCCCCCCATCCAGCGCTCCCTCTTGGTCCTTGCAGTGACACCAGCTCTTTCCAAGGGAGCAGAAATGAAGCAAAACCCTAATCCTAGAAACAGCTTGCTGCCTGCCTTTAGGAGGTATCTAATGGATTTCCATCTCCTGGCAAACAGAAGGCTTCAGCTTTCATGCCCTTTGTAGGTTATTGTGGACTTGTGCATTTCCACATCCAAAGAGAAATGTCCCTTTTGTTTCCTCAGATTGTCAGTTCTGTACCAGATGTACCTTCAGAGTCACCTTCAGAGGGCCAGCAACCTGCCAGCCTGACTGCTCGAACACCAACATCCCTAAACTTGGTTTTATTTAGAAAGATAACTCCATGGGAAAGGCCAAACCAACCAACTACCCAAGAGAAAAAAAAATGTGTACCTTTTCTTCATGTCCCTTTCACTGACTTAGGATCTGGGCAGAGATTCTCCATCATTTAGGAAAGATTAAACATATTCCAGCTTTTTCAATGCCCTTTTTTTAATAAAGAGTAATTTACTCAGTCTCTGCTTTTTCTGGGTGGTCAGTGTCAATTCATCATCTTCAAGAAACACTTCATGGCTGATTTCTGCTATTTATTTATTTGATGTTTCATATTATTAGGGGCAGATGCTTTCCTGCATTGTTTTAGAGGTGTTGCACCACTGAGTTAGTGAGGTTATCACCAAAATAGACGAGTCTCTGCACCAAAGGCTGTTCAACACCTCCAAGATATCCCTGAACACCCAGTGATGCCAGTGTCAGCATTGCTGTTACTGCCCACTTTTACCTCATTTCTATTTAGATATATTCTTAGGATGCAAGACATTGTTTCCTTAGTCAGGACCATTTTATCAGCCACAAAAGAAAGAAAAAAAGTGATTGTGTATGTCTTGTGAGGTGTTTTCACAGCTACGGTTTTTTAAAACCTAAAGTAGATGATCAGCCAGGATCACAGTCCTTCCCAACCACAGGGACCTACACAGCTTCTCCACCACCAGGAAACAACAGGATATAAGAGTACTGAAGCCAGTAATCTTGCTTCCACTGAAAGCAGAGGGTTAATTTTCCTGAGCAACCTTTATGCCATTTCCCCAAAACCCACGGTGAGTGTATATTGCAGCTGACCCCAACCATTTATTGCACATCAGCATACTGACAGGCTTTTCCAAAGGACTTTCCTTGCTCAATGCTTCTAGTGGCCCTACCATCAAACCTTCCACTTTTTAAGCACTCCTTTAGGGAGAAAAGGGGTATGTCTACATAAGTAAGCTGCAGTCTCTCCTGTGAGCTTCCCATTAAATTGTCTCCAATACACTGTGAACTTGGCTGCAGTTCCTGTTCATTATGTCTGCAGACACTTGACTGAGAGCTCTCTGTAATGGAAATATTTGGCAATTGGGCTTTGTGACCATTTTTTCTGCTGACTTAATTTCTTCTGACAAAACACTGAAGGAATGAAGAAGAGATCTGTTTTAAATAATGAGGATATTTGACTTGGGAACATGATGCAGCTGCTTTAGTATTAAGAAAAAAATAACCACTTTAAAATGCTTTTGTCTGTCACGTGTCAAAGCACTGCAGAAAGGCACTGGGACAAGAAACCATCAGCAAAGTTTACTTAAAACTTGTGGTGTGAAGGAAAGAAAATGGTAGAACTAAACAAGGGACTTGATTTGGCAATCTTTATCATGAGCCAGTGTGTGCCCAGGTGGCCAAGAAGACCAGTGGCATCCTGGCCTGTATCAGCAGCAGTGTGGCCAGCAGGACCAGGGCAGTGACCGTCCCCCTGTGCTGGGCACTGGTGAGGCCACACCTCAAATCCTGGGTTTAGTTTTGGACCCCCCAGTACAAGTGAGACATTGAGGTGCTGAAGCATGTCCAGAGAAGGGCAACAGAGCTGGGGAAGGGTCTGGAACACAAATCCTATAAGGAGCAGCTGAGGAGCTGGGGGTGTTTATCCTGGAGAAAAAGAGGCTCAGGAGGACCTTATCACTCTCTACAACTCCCTGAAAGGAGGTTGTAGCCAGGTGGGGGTCAGTCCCTTCTACCAAGTAACAAGCAACTGGACAAAAGGAAATGGCCTCAAGTTGTGCCATGGGAGGTTCAGGTTCGATATTAGGAAAAATTAGGAAAAGAAACTTCAATGCAACCTCAGCTCTCTACACCACTTTAAACCAGGTGGGGACCAGGCATGACACAGGACGGGAGATTTGCAAGGAGCACTAAAGACACAACAGACACACACCAAGCACAGCCTCTCCAGGGGCTCTGCAAAAAAGTAGTGTGCCTGTCGTGCAAAAATGTGCCACAGCATGGGACAGCATGTAATAATGTTATATTCTTCATAGAATGGGTACAAAAGCAGGCAGCTCCTTTCTCTTTGCTGCAGTGAGAAAAAGGGAATCCAGGTTCTACGAGATGGAAGATTTGATCTGTGGTTGCTTCCTATGCACAGTTAAAACTGGTAACTAGAAATAGCAACAGCTTTTCAATGGCTTTCTGCACTGTGGAGGCAGAAGCCCAACATGCTGCAATGTGTACTGTAGTTTACAATCCTGATGTTTTTACCCTAAAAGGATAATGTCAAATTAAGGGACTGATCCTGCAAATGCTAAAATACGCCCTCATCTTCTGGAATTCAGTCACCCCTTTGTTTCCTTTAGTGTATCAAGTTGTATGGCCATGCACAGAACTCACATTTCATAGCAAGGGGCTAAGTTTGAGCCACAGTCCTACACAGTAAAGAGAGAACGCCAGGAACCACTGCAATACCATCGCAACTCTGGCTTAATGTTAAGTAAAAGTATATTTCATGTTATTTTACACATCAAAGGTGTTAGAAACTGAAATTCATAATCACCAGAACGATGTGATTTCCCCAAACTTTCATTTTCTAAGCTGTGAGAAACAGAAACTATAAACACAAATCCAATGGTACAGTCATATTGAAACATTTTCTTTCTTACATGCAAAGACAAGTAAAGGGAAAACTATAAAGTAATTACTGATACAGGTGTCTTCTGGATTCACTGTTCTTTTGCTTTGTGTTATGTTCTGAACAACAAAAAGGACACAGTTATCAGCAGCAAGTACATAATAGTTTCCATAAGGGATGTTTGTGCCTAGCATAGCTTATTAAGAAAGTTTATATAAGCATCATGTCCCAGTACCTAATCCACCAAAATAGGTCAATCATGCAGTGCCAGAGAAAAATAAACTTTTTTAAAAATAAACTGTTTGGGAATTTAATTCACTTTTTATTAAACTACAAGGTTCTTTCTCTTTTTTTGAACACCAGGGATTAATGTGGCTGTGACAGAAGCTACATGTCCTACTTTGGCTTTTCAGTTCTTTCAGGCCACAAGTGCATTCTGGAAAAGGCAAGTTTGGCTTTTCCACACAGGGAGATGGACAGCACTGCACCAAGTCAACACTCCACTTTCAAAGTATCAAAACACCAGGATCCAAATACCCAAATGTTGGGATTGCAGCGACACTCCGGCATGTGGAATTCTTGTCTGACAGATGCTTTTCTCTTCTGACTGAGCCACTGCTTCTGCCACCCACCCTCTGCAAAGGTGGGATCCCACTGTCAGCACAGACCCCTCCCTGCTGCCTTGTTATCACCCGGAACATTCAGGTCCTATCCCTGCCCTTGTTCCTGATCAATCCTCAGGATGACTCAGAACAGTTGTTACAATATCAGTTTTCTGCTTCTTCGCATGAAATTACTTGCGCTGCATACCAGGAGGGTAAACGGAGTACCTCTCACTTGTAAAAGTGGAAAATGAGGATCCGGGGAACCATAAAACCGTCAGTCTGGAAAGAGAATAGCACAAATTATTAAACAGTCTGTTTATAAACACCAGGAGAACAATAAAGCGATTAAAAAAAGCTGGAGTGGATGCATCAAGAACACATTGTACCCATCCTAAACTCATTTCCCTCTTTGACAGGATGACTGGGAAGGTGGGAGGTGGTAGACTTTGGATGTCTTCATTTCAGTGATGAGAAACAAGGATAGTGTGTTTTTCAGGAGCCTGCAAAAACTTGTCACAACCAGTTGTCCTCAGACTGACACACATGTTGCCACTGGGCTCCTGCAATGGTCAGTCCTGCTCAGTTGTATTCAGTATTTTCATTCATCACATTAATGAGGCAATGTAAAACTCGAGGATCATGCAGGTGGCCCCAATTAAGAGGGTCATACACACCGAGGAGGGCAGGACATGCCCACAGACAAACCAGAACCAGGTGTGACCAGGCAGGGGCCAGGAGACATGATGCTGGTGGGGAAGGGGCTACACTCCCCTTCCACACTCATAGAGCTGTGTCAGGCCAGTGAGACATCAGCAGCTACATGCCCCTAGAAACATACCTTTTAGATGTGTTCAAGGTGTAAATTAGGGTTAGCTGCCAACCCAACCTAATCTGAGATTAATTAGTGACTTAGTCTGCCTTTGACTGCCTTGACAGCTTCTCTGACACCCTCTAAAAAGGAAACATCTACTGAAAATAAAAAAAAATAAAATAAAAAGCCCAAGATATCTAACACTGTCTGTGAGTAATATCTGTGGACAATGTGTCCACAGCCCCATCCCATGCTGTTATATATTTCAAAACAGTTAGCAATAAATATCTGACTGTGTATACAAAGAAAGCCATGGCAGCTGGGAACATTGACAAGCGAGCTCCATTTCCTTGTTATTTACTCTTAAATAGAGGTATTGATAAGAGAGCTAGAGGCAAGATGCACATTTCTCTCCATCTGCCTTATTACACCACTGTAAGGCCCAGCATGAAAGGTCTCTGTAGAGCCAAGTGGAGAAAATAATAACTAGGTTTGAGATTACAAGAAATTTAACTTGCACTTCTTCCATCCCAACTGATCCCACCCTATCTTCCAGAAAGATGGTGTCACATGTAGAAAACCTCTGCCCGACTTTTTTTTTCTCCTCCTCACCTGAGCCACAGGACAATTTGATCCCTTCCCCCGGTGCCCATGGGCTTTCAGATTCTCTTCCTATTTTAGGTATTTATTAAAGTCAGTCTGATAGCTGAGGCAGTTTGCGGGAAGTGTAAGGGGAAACGTCTGCCTCCTCTCCAGGGAAGCTTGTCCCAGTCTGATGGAGCTTAGAGAAGTTCAAATCTCAGTCAAAAGACTTTACTAGTTTGCAGGAGGGGAAGGCTCTGCAGCGAGGGCTGAAGTAGGTATGTCAGGGTGAGATGGTGGAGTAGCACCTCGGTCTGCATTCAGGCATATGAGGCAAAGAACTCAGTGCAGCCCTAACTTCCAGGGATTTTGCACTTTATCTGCTGGGGGAAACAACAGCAGCATGAGCTGGGACCCTTGCCTCGACCCTGCCTCTGCATGAGGGACGGGAGCACAGCCACTGGGTCTCCCTGGCTCGTGTCTGGCTGGAGGGAAGGACACTTGAGCTGTTCTGCAAATAATAAGCCTCTGCCAGCACTTTTTATATAGTTGAGGTCTTTAATTACACTTTTCAATTTTCATTTTCAAAGTTTTATTCACAGCAAGAAAAATATCACTACTCTCATTTCACAGTTGCAGATTAACAAAACTACAATGAAGTGCTGAAAAACATGGCAAGAGTTCATTTAGCTCTGAGGCAGGGAGATATCCCTGGGTAACCCAGCGTCAGCACAAGGTACCACTGGGGCTGCTCTCTGTGCTGTGTTTCATGACCTGCTTTAAAAGAGGGTAGCAGAAAAAAAGCACTGCTTTTCCCAAAAGGACCACTCCCCTATTAGCAGTTCTGTAGACTGTGTGATGAGAAGTGTCTGGGAAGGTAGTGGACTGTCTTGTGTTAATGTTATGACCACATTATTGCTTCATATATATTTTTCACATGTTATTGATAACACCTTAGAGCACTGGAATGGGAAGAATTCAAACAACTTTGTTTTCTTTCATTACTTACTCTCCTGCCTCCCGTATTCAAGTTTAGGCAAGTTGGTATCAGCTTTGCTTAGCATCCACGAAATTTTAATTTCACGTTCCTCTTCCCTCACCCAACGCCATGCTGTTTGCAGAAAGACTTAACCACAGCTGGGCCAAACACGCTATCTAGCAGTGAAGATGTTTCTGTTGCCTGTCATATTTCAAACTTGCTCTCACTCACCACAAAACCCACAGAAGGAGGATAACAGAGGAAGGATAAACTAGTGGCCTCTGCCAAGTCATTGGTTCAGTCATTTCCTACCATCAATTCAGTTTCTTATCCTTGTAATGTTTTGTGTAAGAGAGTACTGGAAACAAAAGTAATCCTCCAGGAATCCTCCTCTCAGTCTGAGCTAGAGAACCTACAGCAAGAGGAGCAACCACCTCCTCTCTTGCTGGCATGGGAAAATTGGAAAAAGCATCGCTGGCAGAGGACTGCTGAGCACCCTTGTTTAGGCTGCTGCTCTGTTAAAAGTCTCTTAATGACCACTAGGTGGGGAGAGAAACTTATTGTCCCTAAAACCCTGGAAAATATGTAAAGCAGCATGGTGTGCTGTCACTCCAAACCCTCAGTGTTTAATCTGACCGTTTCCCTCCCTCAGCTGCAGATGAGTGGAGGGGCCATAAACTAGATGTGACTGGAGGTAAAGAAATCCCTCCATATGATCTTGCAGTTTTCATTTATGGTCTGTAGTTTTTCTGGGCTCTGTTGCAATGCCAGAGATGTTGGCTCCTAAATTTGTTGATGGTGCAGAAGTTTAGTATTATATACAGGAAATGTTGGGCCAAAGTAATTTCTATGGGTAAGTTCCTTACCGACAGATTTATTTGGCAGAGGGATTTGGGTTATTTTGAGTTTCTTTGGTTATTAAATAGAAGGTACTTAAAGAAAGAATTGGGTTTGCTTGTGAGTCCCAGGAGAAAAGGATCAAATTCAGAGAGTTTAAGAAAGAAGAATGAAGAGATACAAGACATTAATTATCTCTCCAGGTATCTCAGAGATGCCAATATTATCAATTTCCAATAATTCAGTCATCTAAGTTCTCACTAGATTTGTACTTACAGAGGTGTCTGGGGTATGTGGAAGGGTGGATCTCCCTAAAGAGTTATTAATCCTTCTCTATTGGCAACCAGATTCCCCAAGTCAGCTGCTTTTATGAGCTGCATCTGACTAGCTGTCATGAATTTGAGCCTATGTGCCTACACGCTGCCATCGCAGATCACCAAGGACACTTACAGTGTTAGCTCCAGACAGAAATACAGGCAACACCAGGCTTCAGAATTTCCCAGTGAAGGCAGACACAGTGGCTGAAAGTGCTCAGCACTGCCGTGGCCAGTCTCTACTCACACCCAGCTGGCTACTTTAAGGCTAGATTGGGTCTCCATTCCAAGCATGGCTGCAGCACAAATACGTCCTCAGAAACCCGACCTCCTGGTATTTGCTTTAGAGACAGAACCAGAAGTTCTCCTTCTCACTTGCAGTCTGAGCTGAGAACTACAACAGCGCCCACAAACAACTGTGGTTGCTATAAAAATTATATCTTAGTCACCTTTCAGTAGCAAATACCTTGAAAGCATTTGGCTTCAGTAACTGTAAGTTTCTCACTTCATGCCTGGTAGTAAACAACATTATCTTTCAAACGAGATGTGAAGGTTGCCATGGAGCTCCCAAACCTTCCTGGTCCAGGAGAAGTTAATGTTTCAAGTATAACATTTTGATGAGGATATTCTGTGTGGTCTTTTTCCTCCACATTCCCTGATAGAGGGATCATTACCTATGACCAAATAAGAGAAGCACTTGGCAGCTACTGCACTCATCTACCAAGTTCAGTGTAATGTACTTCCAAGAGGAACATCTGGCTCTGTAATTTTGTTCCTTGGCAATGCAGCTGTTGTCTACATGGCTGGCTACCCCTCTCTGCTGGCAGCTGTGAAACCGCATCGGGGTATGATTTGGACACAGATTGCTGCTTTTTGATGTCTGGAAGTTCTTTGTCCTTGCCTTCATCCCAAAATTGCCTACACCTAGGAATGATTTTGCTTTGCAAATGAAAGCAAGGCGCAGTCCATCAAATTTCACCTCACTGCAAATGGAAGCAACTGGGGAAGGACAGCAGCGTGGGCCTATTTACCTGCTCACCAGAATGAGCATCAGGAAGGACCTTGTAAGACCACCTGCAGTTAACAGGCACAAATCATTATATATTCTGTTGCCATGGGGGGTAAGGGAGGAAAGAACTCCTGTCTCAACCACAGGTAATTTTATGGAAGCTTTGCTGAGATCTTCAGCAAATCTGCCACCAACTTGCATTGGGGTAAAGGACCCAGAGGCAAAACAACACATGAAACCAAAAGTTTAAGTCCACCCAAAAAACTCAGTACCCAAAGCTTGCACATATTGTGGCCATTATCAAAGTGTCTGGCCCCAAACAAGAGACAATCTGAGGTGTCCAAGAATTAATATGCAACAGTGGGCTCCCACCAGAAATGGACAGAGCAGGAACAGATGGATCACAAGAGCACTGAGAATTGGTTTTTAGTAGACATAACTGAAAACCCCACTTCAGAAGATGAAAAAATTTTCCAACAACCCTTTATTTTTAATTACTTGAGAGGTGACAAGGCAGAGTGCCCTCAGGAACAGTGACACTGGGGTGTTAAAAGTCCCCTACCTGCCTGCTCCATGGAGACTAGGAGTTTTGATAGAGCACGATAACAGAGCTCAGTAGCTCAAGGTGACACGAACCCTGCTTTTAAATTGTACTGTTCCCACTTCAATTCTCCATGTTTTTTCCATCAAACAGTTGGAGCGTTCCCCAGGATTCAAACTGCAGTTGGCCTCTGACGCTCGGGATAACCTTTTGAGCAGATAAACCCCCCATTTTCTGTCAGGTACAGCTGAGTGTTTGTTACAGCTCCCTGGTGAGTTGCTAAGAAAACTAGTGTCAAATTAATAAAAGCCTTAGGAAAAAGTGTCAAAGGGTCAGACACTGCTCCATATTTGGGGCTGCTAATTACAGAGCGGCAGGAGAGGCTGGGATTTCACCTGCTGGCACTCTGCTCAACACTAGTCTTAAACCACAAAATGCCTTCACGGCTGGACACGGAGGTCAGCAGTGTGAAGAGACGGAGAAGGCGAAGCAAATAGCTTGTTAGGGTTTGAAAGCTCAAGTTTTCCCCCTGCATCATAACAGCAAAGGCTGTGTGTATCCACAGCGGGAAACAGCAGCTGCGAGCAGCTGCCTGTTGTGAGAAGTAACCCCGTGGTTATGGGAAATTGCTTGCCCCATCAGACCTGTCCTGCTCAGATGTAAATGTGGTTTCTACACTCTGGAAGGAAGAAAAGGTGGGATGAAGTTGTGCACCTGAGAAGATCTCATAGCTATATTGTCATATCCTCTTGCGTTTCAAGCCCATGTTGAGTCCACTCTTCTCAACCCCTGAAATTTGCCAACATTTGGTTCCCAAACTGATTTGCTTTGGTTGGGAATCAAGGGACTTGCCAGCCAAAGAAATTTAGTGACAGGAAGTATCCTCACTTGGATTTTACCTCTCAGGACAGAACAGCAGCAGCTGGTGTGAGCTGTGAGATGCAAAAAATTCAAACACAAATTCAAGCCCAGTCAACAGGGATGGTCACCACAGGGACAGGCAACTGAAGGAGAATGAAAGAGCTGAACTAAGGAAAAGCCCTTGTGTCATCAGGTTTTCACTGCTTGTGGCTTTACAGTTTTTGATACAGATGGGTAAGGAGAGGGAATGTACTTATCCAAAGAACATTTCCAGGCAAACATGTTCTAACAGAGAGATGCAGAGGAGTCCCAGCCTGAGCCCCGCAGGTTGTCTGCCCTGCTCAAGTGTTACCTGGAAGACAGTTTCCATAGTGACATTAGAATCATAGAACGGTTTGGGTTGGGAGGGACCTTAAAGATCATCTAGTTCCAACCCCCTGCTATGGGGTTGCACCTTCCACTAGACCAAGTTGTTTAAAACCCCATCCAATCTGGCCTTGAACACTTCCAATGATGGGGAAGCCACAATGTCTCCGAACAACCTTGGCCAGGGCCTCACCACCCTCACAGTCAAGAATTTCTTCCTAATGTCTAATGTAAACCTGCACTCTTTCAGTTTAAACCAATTACCCCTTGTCCTACCACTATCTGCCAATATAAAAAGTCCCTCTCCAGCTTTCTTGTATCCCTTCTCAATACTAAAAGGCAGCACTATGGTCACTGCAGAGCCTTCTCTTCTCCAGATTGAACAGCCTCAGCTCTCTCAGCCTTTTCTTGAAGAAGAGGTGCTCCATCCCTTTAATCATCTTCATGGACTCCTCTGAACTCACTCCAACAGGTCTCTGTCTTCCAGTTTTAGCACCTTACACTGAGACCTTCCCAAATACTGCAGAGTGGCAGGTCCTATGGCAGAAAAATCCTATAAACAGATAGTCTGGCCTTGGTCTTGCTTTGGGAACAAGCTGCTTTAGGCACAGCACGTGACTGGAAGGCATTTATCTTAGCAGCAGATAACGAGTGGTTATGAGTCAAGGGCATGGGCTTCCATTTCTGGCAGCACTAGTACCTCACACAGCAGCTTTCCCTCCTGCTTCCCCCACTGTCACTTGCACCTTTAGACTGCGGGTCGCTGGAGCTGCTGAGTTTCCCTGGACCTCTACACAATGCTTAGTGTAACAGGAGTGATTCCACTGCTGTCTTCAAAGCAGTGCTGGATACAAATCCTCCGTGCCAGCACAGAGCAACTGGAGCGGGGGCCACACCAACAGGAGGGCAATTAAACCGGGATATTATGCAAACACTGAATGAGGAGGGAAACCAGACCTTGTGCGGAGATGAAAAGCGCTAGTTAACTTTTTCCTTGTTTGCACAAGCACGCACTCACCCCAGTTCCATCAAAAGCAAGGCAGGCAGTGACATGGTTGAGTGCTGAAAGGCTGTTGCTCTGCTATTCACGGCATGACAAGTCGCAGAACGATCTGTCACATGAACCCACTCTCGTATGATTTCCCAATGGACTGTTTTCCTGTCCTCCTTACCTCAGCACAAATTTGGAAAAGGACTGTTAACAGGACCTGGTCAAAAAAGTTGGGAAATCTCATGAGGACAGATTTCTGAAGAGTTTGGCAGCTCCTTCTCTGGGAAAATCTATAAAGTAAGTTTATTTTTATTTCTCTTTTTATTTTTTTCTTGCTCCCCCCCACCCCACCCCCCAAAAATCAAAATGTGACTCATGATGGTCTGGGTAAAATAGAAAGAGGTATTGAAATGGTGGCAATCTGAGCTCTACTTCCAACATGGTAAAAAAAATTAACAGTGCTTAAGACACCTAAGAAAGAGAAGAAGTATAAGTAAGCACCACGCCACTATTCAGATATTTAATGAATGGCTTTAACTGGAGATTATTATTTATTTGTATTGTTTATCCAGTAACTAACACAGCAAAATTGGTCTCAATAATAACCATTTTGAAAGTGCATGAAGCTCTGAAGATGAGCTACAGGAAGGACTAAAAATCACTCGAGGATTTCAAACTATGTAACAGTGACAGGCTGAAATGAAGCATCTTATTCCTGATGTTCATTTGCAAGCAAAGCCTGTCACCCATGAGAGAGGGAAAGACACAGCATCTTCCAGGACTCCAGCACTTTCCCTTCTCAGATGGGGCTGAAATCTGGCTGGCAGACCTGCAGAGAGGACAGGAGGGACTGAAATGGAAGGACAGGAAGGAGAGGAATTGCTCTGGAGGGTATGATTATAGGGTGATTCCTGCAGCTCTCGGGCTGCTTGGATGCCCAAGTGGAAAAAGAAGACGACAGTCTGTGACACAAGGAAAGCTTCACCTGGCACCCACGGCAAAAGCCAGGGCAACATATGGTCACTGGGCTCAGATGAGCAGAGTGGGCCCAGGGCTTTGGGAAAAGCTTTTCCAAGATAATGTTCTACTGGATGATGCCTACTGACATCAGTCCATGTTTCCAGATCACCTGCAGGTAAACTGGGAGCTGTTCTGCTCCTATCACAGATGAGCAAAGCCCATCAAAGAAATGTGAAATGCAAATTACAGAAGCTCATCAGCTGCTTGTTGTCTTCAAGTTACTTCCTCTAATGTTTTGCTTAATTTGTGAAATAAACCCACTTTTTTTGAGATATCTGTTCATCTCCACACCATACTGATCCCCTCTGGAGAGAGGACACAGGTGTCTACCCAAAATCCACAACCACAGCTGAGGAGAAGTGATGTGCTCTCTGCATACTAGAAAATATAGAGGCCATCCCAGTGCAACCCAAATAATGAGGTCTGATGCCTGCAGGGTGCAAATCAGAGAGCTTGGACTGACCACTTCGTAGACATTTCCTGTAACAACAGCAGCCTGTCTCTGACTATTACCATAAATGTTCTGAAGAGAGAAATAAAATTATATTGGAGTTAAGCTCAGTGAATAATAGTTCTCTGAGAATGGATCCCCATATTATTCACTATAAGTGTTATCTGCATCATATTTGTTTTGTTGAGCAAAATTGGAAAATCTTGGGAGTCAGTTTTGCCCGCTAAATCTCTTGAGGTATCACCAGTGCAAAATACACTGTCATGAAGACAGCGTGGTCTCAAGTGCTTCTGAACTAAGGAAAATAACCCACAGGGATTCCTACCTTTTAATGGCAGACACTGGGAGCAAACCCAGACAGCTCGGAGATGGTGGCAAATGACTCATTTTACGTAAATGTGCCACTGTGGGAGACTGGAGAGCAGCTAAAGGGAGCCCTGACCCTTAAAAGCTTCATGGGGCTCCATCAGTCCATGGCAGCACAGTGCAGAGCACAGCACCACAGCACAGTCTTTAGCAGCCATAGATCCCCCACGATACATCATACCTAAATTTCACAAAAGGCCACTGCTAAATAAGCAGAGCTTCCTCCTGAGAGATGTCGGTGTCCTCTCAGAGAAGGAATGAGCCAGGCAATAATGAGAGAGAGGAGGCACAGATGGGTGAAGAGTTTCTAAATCAGCCTGAGTGCACCATGAACACCTACCATGGTGTGTCTGCAAGGCTGTGACTGCAGCTTGTGCCTTACACAGACCAGATACATTAGCACAGGTACATTAACAGCTGCATTACCTGCAGCAAAAGCTCTGCTGAGCACCACAAAGCCTGTGTAGATCTCATGGAAAGCGTTGGGGTATGTGCTGCAGAGAGCACAGGAACACATTTGCAGAGAACAAGCTTGGAGAGCACAGGCTGGGGCCCTGGAGGCAGGTCCAACCTGTTAACCCTTGACATGTAGCTCAAGGCCGTGCTAGTGTGGCTGGATTGGTTAACATGAGCATCCACAGAGGAGGCAGAGACTGAGCTATAGGGATCTGCTGAAGGTTTGGGCACCTGCTTGTCCCCTTTGCTCCAGAGAATCACTGCAGCCACTCCACGGAGCTCTCATCCACCTCTCTCTGACAGCCCAGTGTACTCTGTATGTGTCTCATGGTTTGTGACCACAAGAAAATCTTGCCATACAGTTCATTAGAGCAGAAAGATTTTCAGCCACAGAGCTGGGTTATCAGCCCATCTGGACGCCTGCTCTGACTCCTTTCCTCCACTAGTGAGCTGCCAGCAAGTCCCTTTCACTGTCTGTGGCTGCAAAAATTACCTGCAAGTAGACAGCAGACACCAAAAATTAAGATTCTGACTATTTTCCACCTCTCTCCCCCTTCCACTGTATGCTCAAGTACTTGCAACTCCTAAGGCATTGACCTGAGGCTCTAACCTTAAACTTCATGCAACTTTGGGCAAACATTTCAGCAGCCTAGGTATGGTGCTCACATTCCTCACTTGTTTTGCCACCACACCCAGACACCTTTAAAGCAAGAGGGTGATTTTGCAATGCAAATGAAACCTCCAATTTCTACAAAAGGGGCAAAGTAACTTGCTCTTGTCACTTGTGGGAAGCCAAGCTGCCCCTATAGAGAGCTGGGGGAGATCAGCCAGCACAAAAACAATACGAAGGGGTTAAAAAAACAGCAGAAGAATTTTCTATGCATTTTCTCCTTTAACAAGCTTGCTGTGAGGTTAGATCAAGCACTTTCTTGGTGACAGTCAGCAAGTTGTTTTAGCTGCGTCATGGACCCACACCCAAAGCTGGTCCCTGCCCCGCAGATCAGCAGCATAAGTAGACAGAAGAAAAGGAAGCATTCCTCGTTCCTCTTTTACACATGAGATAAGGGGTTTTCTTCAATGATCCACTCTGCTTGTGCTAATCTGAGCAGCAGGTTTGGAAACGGTGTTCCCGGGTCTCATGGAAGCGCTTTGCCACAAGGCTTTGCTGAGAACTGGCTGAGCAAAGAGACACAGCAGAAAAACTGTGACATTCCTCCGCTTGCCACCTTGGTCCCCCTCCCGTCTGCCTGCTCCTGGAATGTGGAGGCAGCATCAGCCTTCTGCTTATTTCTTAGTGGAAGCAGAAAGATCACATGAAGCAAAAAAGCACATTCCCTTCTTGGAAGCAGCCTGGTCCCTTCTTTCCAAGAGAGTAAGAACTCTGCATGAATGTTTTATGAATCAGACGTGTTCGTTTCAACGATAAAGCCAGCTTGGCAATCTGGCCTGGAAAGGGGGAAGCTGAAAACCTGCAGATTCCAGCTGGCATGTTTTTAGACACGAACCTTTTCCCCCATTGGAAACATTTGGACCCATCTAACTTGGGGAAGTTTCTCTGCTTTTAAAGAAATGGCAGATTATGTCCCAAGCGTTGCTCAGAGGTGAAGAAAATAGATTTGTCCCTTTAGTGACTTCACTGAGTGCATGCACACACGCTGCTAATTGGTCATAGTGTCGGTGCCCCTTGATTTCCTGATTGCAGACCTTTTACATTCCCAGCAGTCCACAATCTGCAGGGACAAATGCCATTTCGAGATGCAGAAGAGGCATAGATGAGGTTTCCCTTTGTTTAGCCTCCTGCTGTACTGCTCAACCTAAAATAAATGTAATTTTAAAAAAGGTCTCTATGGAAAACATCGTAGCTAGGGAGAAAGAAATTGCCTGAAGTGATGTTTTTTTCTGCTATGCTAATCCCAGGCTGAACACTTATCCAAGTCCACTTCTTCCCACTGTGATAGAGAGAGGTAAACAACTTTTGTCATACATCAGGTCTAGTCTAGGGAGAAAAAGAAAAAGAAAAAGAAAAAGAAAAAGAAAAAGAAAAAGAAAAAGAAAAAGAAAAAGAAAAAGAAAAAGAAAGAGGGAACTTTCACACCTCCAAGGAAAACTCATCCTCAAAGTCTGACTACAAATACCCGTGAACAGAAACACTTGGAAATGCAGACTCTGGGCAAGTACCACCAGCTGTGAGGATGGGTAACACACACAGGACTATCTACAGTCAGTGATCCAGAATTAACTCTAAGGTGACACCATCTCCCCCAGTTGAAAATAGCTCTCCCCATTCACAAACACACAAATACACCATGTGCAGTTCTCATTTTATAGCAGCTCCCCTTGGAAATCTGATGGACAGGACATGAAACATCCTTTGCTTGATCTCCTCTCCCAGAAGTCATTTGTTTTATTAGCTCTTCTTTCCGAAGGAAAACACAAAGATACTAATCATATCCATGGCAGAAGCTTGAAGCAGGGACCCCCACCCTGCTGACATGGACCACCATGGTGGTGGTGATGGTGGCAGCTGACTGATGGTGTGTGATGGCTGTAGAGAGGCTTGCTCTTTCTCAGTGAGCCTCAAAGCTGACCCTCAACACCTGCCCTTCAGCAAGCTGCCTCTAAAAAGGCTTCACACAGAGCACTTCCACCCCTCCTGCAGTCACAGATAAATTATTTATTTTTTTCTCCTTAATTTGCTGCTTCTGCTTTTCAATATATCAAAATCACTTGAGGAACCAGTGAGAGCTTCACTGGGGTGGGAGGCTGATGAATGGGGCTGCCAGCAAGGAAGGGGAAGAGAGGGTGGAGGCAATAAGGATAAAATGCCCTCATTTCAATTATTCTTAACACAGTGTGGAGGGCCATATAGGCAATCCTAGAACAAAGAGGACCCATGACAACTCAGATCTTTCTAGGACTAGGGGTCCTCCTCTGAGACTATGGTGACTTGGTGACAGTCCCAAATTTTTTTTAACTGCAGAAGGCTGGCTTTTACCACAACATACTCCTGAATCTGGTGGCCGGGGAAACCTGGTTTTAAACAGCACAGCGATAGTTAAGCTTAATATGGTTCTCTCATGTTCAGTCCAATACCAGTGCAATCCGTGCCCTAAAAACCTCAAAATCTAAACAGATTAGACAAAGGATAAGGAAAATGTGAGAAGACTTGCCTGAAATCAATTTACAGTTCAGTAGTAGTGCCAGAAACTTCATTCCCTCATCAACACTGGTAGGTGGAAGGAGAGTGGCTGAATGTGTCTATTTCTAACAGCAAGACATGGAGAGAAAAGCTTCACAGTAGTGTTGTCACCTTCAAAATCCACCACCCTGTGGAGCTGCTACTTATAGGTGAGAATGCAGAGACAGATCTGCTTGGTTTAGGCCAGGAGGGGATGCAGGAGAGGATTTAGGAGGACAAGATGTCAGGAAGACTAAGACCCCCTTAAAAATCTGTAAGGTCTGGTGAGGTAACCAGTTAGTGGAGAAAATTCCTTTGACTGTCAAGTTTTAAATTGATAAGATTACACGAGGAAGACCCCTGTGTTGTAGGAGGCACTGGATAAACATGGGAGTGGCAGGTTGGTCAGGGAAAGAGAGCAGGGAGAGCACCGTAGAGCATCATAACCCCTTTTTCCTCCTGCAAGCCTGCAGAGAAATATAGAATAGAGTCAATTGGCCAAGATATTGCTAACTGCTCAGCTAATTAAATTTGTGAGTCCTTCATCTCCTACAAATCTTCTCACCAAAATTTCTTGCACCAGTCTTGAACTTGCTAATCCCCAAGGAAACAGTTCCAGGCGCCACCTTGTCTGACCTGGGCTGATGAAGATGAAGCTGATGCATCCACTCAGCTTGTGGGAGTTGGAGACACTCTGCGGTTTTAGAATAGATCTGCTGCTAGTTAATTTGTTAATTAACAAAAGGTGAGAGGCACTTCATCCAGAGCAGAGCTCTTTGCGGGAGAAACTTTGCTAGAAAGTGCCTCAGGTGACATCTTCACTCCACACTGCTCAGCACCTGCCCATATCTATTTGTGCCACGGTGCTCTTGGCTAGAAGCTCGTAAAACAAGTGGGAAACAAACTGGCTTGGATGCCAAAGAACCACACACATTTAAACAAGCTCTCCAAGCATTTAGACCAGTTGGTTTCACTTTTTTTTACTTCAGCCATGTCTTCACAAATTGTGGCTCATAACCAGCCTGCTCTTATTGGATTTGTGAGATGGTAATGACTGAGATCTTGTGAGAAAATCTGACCAATTCTAACCTAATTAGTGAAAGAGCAAAATAAGCCATGGATCCAGACTAAATCACTAGACCTCCTGAGCTTTGCTAATCATTACCAATACCCCTGTGACTTCCCCTTTGGGGCTTGTAGGCAGCTCCATTGTGCAGAAGTGGTCTTAGGGGAGCTGAAACTCGCTCAGTAGTGCAGAAGGGTCAGCTTAACCTATACAATTGCCACTTGCTATTTGCAAGTTAACAAATCTTCTGTAATATGTAACAGGATTGCCTCAAACTTTGCTAGACTGCTAGAAAACAAATTTGCTTGTTAATTCACTTAGCAAAGTCAGTGCCAACTGGGTAAGTACAAGATACAACCCCAGAATAGCAGATGGGTTGTCTCAGTCCCCTGGGGGGAAAAAAAAGTGTAAAATGATGTGATTATACTTTGCTTCAACTAAACCAGCTCTTAAAATGTTTTGTTCCAGCTGATGGCACCAAACTAAGTTAAAGTAATGAGATTAAAGAAAATACATATTTTTAGCGTAGGTATTATTCTTATTTTATAACTTCATCATAACTCCTCTAAAGCTGCACATATCACCTATATAGTTAAACCAAAAATGTAGCATTCAGTTTGAGTTACACAGGCAATGTGTCAGCCTTCCTCGCCTTCAAGATAAACTCTTCTGTTGGTCTATTCCAGGCCAGCCATTAGATAGGCTCTGACAGTGTGGCTGCACTTCCATTATTCAAGGTGAGGCCTGCAAGGCCTCTTACTGATGCATCTTAGTTAAAACTGGTTCCCCACAAAGTGTCTCATGCATCAGAGCTTAGAACTGGAAGGGTCTGCAAAGACCTGAGAAACTCAGGAAGAACTTCTTCACTGAAAGGATGGTCAAGCATTGAGCTCGCCTCAGGAAGGTGGTGGAGTCACAATCCCCGAAACTGTTGAAGAGATGACTGGACATGGCATTTAGTGCTATAATTTACTTGGCATGGTGGTAATCCATCAAGGGTTGGACTGGATGATCTTGGAGGTTTTTTCTAACCTAAATGATTCTGGGATCAGCCTGCTGATAGCATGGGTATTAGGAAAGCAAACTCCTTTAAGCAATTTTGAAAGACCCTTTAAAAAAAAAAAAAAAGGGAGAAAGAATAAACTCACTGAAAGCCTCTAGAGAGGGAGGGAATTTCATCAAGGGAATTTCATCATTTAACCTCTTGCAAATGGAGGTGCACAGTCCTGCTGAGACTCGCCCAGCTTTATGATCAGGGAGAAATGAGACATGGGGATTTTGTTGTAGGCCTGAATTTGGCCCAAATAGCATTAAATCTTGCCTTAATTGGAATATGTCTGACGTTGAAAAAGCTTACAGATAGATTATACCTGTGTAAAATGGGAAGCAAGACAGCTTTTGCTTTTGTCTAATAGAGGCAGTGGGGAGCTGAGCCATGAATTATTGGAATGTTTAGCTTCCTCAGGCTCTGCAGTTACCCTGCAACAGCATGCACCTACATATTTGGCACGCTTTCCCAACAAGGTCACCAGGCTGGTAAGCAAAGGCACAGAGGGTATCAGTCTGCTGGTACCTACTCAGCTACACAACTGCTGAACAGAGGCACAGGCTTGGAGTTTGACCTCAATTGCAACTAGAAAGAAGCTTAAAGAATAAATCCCTTTAACATGTGATGCACCTCAGGATGACCCAGCCGTGCTCCTGATGGTGGAAATGATCAGCAGAGTAAATACTTGGAGAATGGGGGGTTTGATGCCCAGAATTCACAGGTATTTTTGGATAAACCTCAGCCTTGGGCTGCAGTTTTGAAGCTACGAGGATGCACCTGATCTCCTAAGTCTAGGGATGCCTTGGGACAGCAGATGTGATACTGGGTCTAACACTGCCAACTAAGATCTCTAAACTACCTTCTAACCCAAACCATTACAGGATTCTATGATTCTACCACCTCTTGGGGAAGCTGTTCAGAGCTGGTCCAGCACAGACAGATCATTTAAGAGCTCTGAAGACTTATCCTGTCCAGGGGAGACTGCAGGTGACTCTGCTGTGGCCCTTCACCCCTAAAATTGAAGGACACACAGTTTGGGGGTAAGGAGTTTCACTATTAAGGTTGTGATTGTTTTCACTCATGGAGTTTGTAGCTAAAAGAGTTTCTTTCCAGGGTTGTGTTGGTCTTTGCACTTCCAGGTGTGCATTACTCCAAGCCTGTGTGTACTTCTGGGCATTTATTTCTCACCAGGCATGAGCAAGGCAGGGGAAGCATTTAGCACGGTGTGCTTCCCCGTGGAGTCCCAGCAGGGGGGTCCTTCCCCCTTTCAAAGCCTTCCAGCCTCGTGGAAGGGAAATGTAGCCAGCAGGATGAGCTGGGCTGCTGCACTGGGGTTTATGTTAATGTCTGGCTCATTTCTGCTGGAAATTGCAGAATCTTTCCTGTGGAAGTAGCAGGGAGCTTGGTCCTTCATGCACATATAGACTGATGTATATTTAAATGGAGAGAAGGCTTAGAAGGCATGTGAAACACCAGTACAAAACAGAGGAGGAGGCAGGAATCATACAGTTCAAAGGGAGTTTTTCACAGACTTCTATGCAGTGTTTTTATTTTTTTAATTCCTCTAACTCTTAATTCCACTTTATTCTCTCTGTCTGTGTTTACATATTTACACTAGACAAGGGAAAATCTTTTTTATTTTTTTCATTTTTTTGGGGGTGGATGAGGGGAAGTGCAAGAGAAACTTTGCGAGTGCATGAATTGAAAAATCAGTCATTTATTCCATATAACAAAGTACTTTAAAGAGCTACAGACACAGAAAGTTGACATTAAACTCTATCTGCCCACCACACCTCCTATCTGCTTTTCCAACTCCCCCCTTTCCCCTCCCAAATGAAAGAAAATACCTATTTGAGATCAGAAGAGGTCGTGCCCAGGATCAGCAGGCAGCCCTGAGACAGGGACACAGCCGGCAGCCTCCCCGTACCCCGCCTGGCCGTGCATGTCCGACACTCGCCTCTCCCTCCGCCTCTCCCAAATCCTCCTCGCCGGTCTCGGTGCCGGCAGCCCGGAGAGCAGCTGGGGCGCGGGATGGAGCAGAAAGCCTGAAAACTTCATTCTGCAGAGGGACCTCTAGTGTTTTCCTTTCTCCATGTCCTGGCAAAGTTCCTCCAAAGTACAAATACACACAGAGCTCCCATTGTTTGCAGCCCTTCACAAGCCCACTGATCCTAATATGGAATTCAGCAGGAAACCCATGATTTCCTGACACACAGCAAGCTGGAGAAAGAAAGGAAAAACTCCATTAAAAACCTCCAGGCTCTCCTCCATGTTAGAAATGAAATGGAAAATGGAGTGGATTTAACAGGAGTCCCTGATTCCTGCGTCCAGGCTGGAGAAAGGGAGACGCGATTCAGAGCCGCAGGCTGCTGATGTTTTTGAAGTCGCAATAAATACTGAGAACTGCCGGGCAGGATGAGGATTTCCTGACTGGGACAAACGAAACAGGACAGATCACTTTTTTATGGTATTTCTCTCTACGTATTTAATTTATTTACCTCGATGATTCTCTTGACTGATCTGGTAATTTTTAGAAGCGGTTGTGACAGCCTGGAAACATTAGCATGATTTCCTGAGTTTGAGATTTGCTGCTCGCCCCCCCCCCCTCAACTCCAAACTCAGGAAAAGTCAATACAATCACACTTCATTTTTCCTTCATGTGCACTTGGAAGTCCTGGGAGCAGCAAGAGCAGCGGCAGCAGCAGCAGCAGCAAGAATGAACTGCAAGGAAGAAAATGACAACTGCACTGATGGGAGCAGGAATAACACCAAGAAGATGTTAAAATGCGTGGTGGTTGGGGATGGTGCAGTTGGGAAAACCTGCTTGCTGATGAGTTATGCCAATGATGCCTTCCCAGAGGAGTATGTCCCCACTGTGTTTGACCACTATGCAGGTAAGAAAGTGCTTTAAAAAGAAATTTGATTGAGAACTGCGGGACAGCCAGGTGGGAGGTAAAGGAAGCTCGAGGAGAGGAGAGGAGAGAACAGTTCAAAAGGGATGCATGGGTTACTTCTTGTCCAGGAGTGTCATTCAGGCCTGGATGGTAGCCAGGCAGCTTAGATGGCAGCACATAAAATTGGGGCAATGCAGGATATATTCAGATAACTTATTTGTTTGCCTCTGATTTTTATTTTGGTTTTGGCAACTAAGCAGCGTTAGGGGTGTCATTAAATCCACTGGATTCTGGGGACAACAAATGTAATTCAGGTTCTATCGACTGTATT
This sequence comes from Myiotriccus ornatus, assembly GCA_036023395.1. Classification (NCBI taxonomy): domain Eukaryota; kingdom Metazoa; phylum Chordata; class Aves; order Passeriformes; family Tyrannidae; genus Myiotriccus; species Myiotriccus ornatus. The sequence goes on along the minus strand of JAYRBT010000177.1, from coordinate 57,843,628 downwards.
CTTGGTTAGTTTTTGAAGTTCTGAGCTTTGCAGTCTGCACGTATGAAGACCATATATATATATATATACACACACACACACAAAAATATATGCTGTCGTAATCTTGTGCTTCATGGCAAATGATGAATAAATTTCAATAATTATATATCCCGTTTAAGGACTAATCTTTGAGAATATATCCTATTTAAAGCGTAATCTTTGAGAAAACCAGCATAGTATCTTTCGGTGCTGTCAGAATATAACTCTCCTTTCAGAGGCATTTGTTACTCCATCTATAAATAGATTTTAATAGTATAACTTGGTGACAGGGAAAGCAGAAGTGGTGATTGGCTTGGATACTTTACAGTGAGACAATTTGTAGTATAAGAAAAAAATATAAACGTAATCAAGATCACTGATGATGTTCATTGCATTGCTGTGCAGAACAGACCCACAAATTAAGTACAATATTCACAGACTCTTTCTGTAGCAATTACTTACTTTATCCAGCTGTGTCTAAAGTTATCACACAGATGGTTTATAGACTAAAACTGGTGCTCAAACATCTGCTTAAATTTTACTATCCCAAATTCTACTGTTTTTCTTCTCACAGTGTTCTTTGGCTTACAGTTGTTGTTTATGAGAACCCTGACAAACAGATTTTAGAAGCACTGCAAAACTCGTTGCTTATCTTGCAGCAGCAGTTGGAGTTTCCCTCGTTCTCTCCCCACCTCCTTAAAAACTGAATTTTCATGGCGTGGCTTATCATAGATTTGGTATTCTGTAATGGGAAAATCTCTGTTTGCATTCTGGCTTCGTGTCAGGTTTAGCAGATGAACTGGCCAAACAAGAAAGCTGTGTAATTGCAGAATCTGATCCGTGGAAATGTGAAGACCTTTTCCTCCACAAGAGTGGGCAGCGTCACTTCTAATGCAAGCAGCTCTCTCTTTTCTCTGCCCTTCCCACCAGATAGATTGAGCAACCTCTTTAGAAGAAAACCTTCGCGAAGACAAGATATAAGACAGAATATTGCATGTTGTAAATGTGTACTTCCGTGAGCCAAAATCCCTAAGGGAGCCTGGCTGCCCTATATTGCAACAGCACCCACTTTCCCCTGATGATTTCAGATCTGTTCATCCCTTACAATATGCTGGTCCCAGCACCCACTGCCCTTCTTCCAGTCTCTTCCGTGCCCTGCAAATACCTCTGCATGTGGAAAAAGCCATACAGTAGCTGGTGCCAGATCACCTAAGCATCAGCCTGGGTGGGTTTGGCGTGAGTGTGAGGACACACATCCGTGCATGGGGGCTGTGCACACACACAGGCACTGATAGAATCATAGAATCATAGAATAGATTGGGTTAGAAAAGACCTCCAAGATCATCAAGTCCAACCCCTGATCCAACTCCAATTACTATATCATGGCACTAAGGGCCACGTC
>JAYRBT010000177.1:57768688-57842108 GCA_036023395.1 Myiotriccus ornatus | reverse complement strand
CCATTGGCCTTCTTGGCCACCTGGGCACACTGCTGGCTCATGTTCAGCCTCCTGTCGATCAGCACCCCCAGATCCCTCTCCACTTGGCTGCTCTCCAGGCAGGCTGGCACTTGGTGAGGGTACCACTCCGAGTCTCTCTTCCCTACCCAGCTACAGGTGATTTGCAGGGACTTGCTTTGGTTTCCTTTCCTCTGTCAGAAGTGGTAGAAATTGCTAGTGGGCTCAAAAGTTGCTGAGAGAAGGATGGAAAGATGAAGAAGCATAGTCCTGGTTTCCTTCAGGTGCCAGGTAAGAGCAGTATGCAAACAATTTAAATGAAGCTTCATTTTCAGGATTTGAAGATTTACCCTATAAAATATCTCCAGCTATTCTTATCTGCCTTCTTAACTATTAGAGCACATAAATATAAACTAAGGATATTTTCAATGGGAAAATTCAGAAAGATAAGGGAAAAAATAGCTCTGCATATAACATGCTATTCTGAGACAAACCCTGTCCAGAGGCTGTGGTCAAAACTAGCATTCATCAAAAAAGGAATTTCATTTTTTTGAGGAACGCCATCATTTATTTAACCAATTTCACTACAAAACTGCACGTAGAATTGAGCAGTAGAAATTACTTCCAGAGCAGAGCGCTGGAAAAAATCCCACTCATAAAAATATTGCATGGCATAAAATATAACCTATTTAAAGTACTGTGGATACTGACTGAGAAGAGAACTCACTTCGGGCAACCTTATCCCTGGGCTTACAGCCTTTAAGACATTCCATTGGAACAGCCTCTTCCACATCTGCATGAAAGCCCATGGTGGAGAGAAGTGACATGGCAGTACCATGGACATGGGGACACCACAGGCACCACAGTGCAGAGGGGAGCTTCATACATGGGCAGGTCCTGCAGGGTGTTGGAGACTCTGGAAAATCACTTTCAAATTTACCCCAGGGAACTGGTTTGTTTACCCCTGGCCTTGTCCCTGCTGAAACCAACTCTTTCAGCTTTCCCAAAGCAGCTGAAACCATTAGATCCAGTCCTTCTGTGCTGGAAATTTTCAAAAGCAATTAATCACTGCGGATATTTTCAAAGCTGCACTTCCCACTGAAGGTTTTCAACCCAGGAGTTATTACCAGCAGTGGTGTGTTAGCAAGTGCTTCCTCTTGCCTCACCAGGTCACAACCTGATTGTGAGTCCCAGGGCATTTACCAATTTACCTCTTTCTAGTGGAAAATGTAGCAGGGGGAGGGGGAAACATTAAAAATCAAGGGTTCCAGTGGTGATCTCAGAGCAGTTTCTCACTGCCACGACTCCAGCGACTCGGAGGAGGCAGTGATGCTATCCAGCCCAGCGTTGGGAAAGGCTCCAGCTGCACCACTGCCGTGGCCAAGGCATTAACTGTTCATGGCCCCAAAGCACCAGCTGCGTGTACTTGCCCTGCTGCACTGCATCTTCTTAGCTCTTTCCGTGGACAGGTGTTCATGGAGCAGGTGAAGCAAGTGGACGTACCCACAAGAGTGGCCCCGAGGAAGCAACCAGCGTTTCAAAGGGCTGAGCTCCAGCGGTGTTAGATCTGTGGGGAATTTATTTAGTGCCTTTCACACGAAAGGGCTTGAAACCACTTTATAAAATTTGGGCCCAACCTACCTCTAAGAAAACCAAAGACAGTGGCTGAATTTCACTTAGGGAAGGAACAGATATTCCTGTAGATAACTCACAAAGCTTTTACAACTCAGATATGGGATGCCTGGGACGAAAGGCTGTTGGTGTTTCACCACAGATGCAGCTGCACTGTACAAAATTCCAAACCAGTTATATAGCTCCACACTAGTAATATTCTGCCACAGATTTCACCCACAGTCCACAAAACCAAATTTCTTCAGGGCCTGTTGCCAGGGTTGGGGTGTAATGGATGTAGAGTAGGATCAGAGCAGTGCCAGAAAGATGGGGAGGGTAAATTTGTTACTTGGATGTAAATACGGTTTCTTTCACTGGATGTATGGAAGTTCATGAGTCTGGTTATTTCTCAAGGCATTTTGAAGAGGTTTTGCTAGAGGCCAGAGCCCTGAGTAGGTTTCCTTACTTTGGTGAATTTCCGAGTGCCACACTGGACATGTTTAGCCACGAGGCAAACGGCTCTTTCTAGGGCAGGAGAACCAAAGTGCTATCCCAGTGACAAACAGGATGTTACTGGCAATAACTGTAACAATAGGGACTGTTTGGATAGTGAGTAGATGCTCTGACATGCTGGTTCCATTCCGTCTTTTGAACATCAAATGCTGATTTTCCGTGAGCAAAGGTCTCTCAGCCAGGGTGACTTGTATTGTGTCTAGTTATGTGAGGTTATACATGTTTATTCAGGGCTGAGGTTGGACCAACAAAAAAATTGAATTCAACTACTAGCAGAGTTGGTTTAATAGTACCAAAGTCAGCTGACTTGCTCTGTGAAATACAGAAGGGAGATGTGTTTTATTTGTTACTTAGACAGCCACCAAGCATCCCATTTTACATTCATGAAGCCTAAAAACACTGCAGTTTTTAGTGTGACATTTATTCACCCTAAAATGTATATTTAGGCTTCCTGGAGAGGAGATCAATGTCCCAGGCCTGTCGGTGTTTAATGGGCATTTGGACAATGCCCTTAACAACTTGCTGTAACTTTTGGTCAGCCCTGAAATGGTCAAGCAGTCAGACTAGATGATCACTGTAGGTCCCTTCCAACTGGAAATATTCTATTCTATTCCAAAAGTGCATTCTTTATGTAAAAAACCCCTCCGTGCTTGAGGAGCAGTAACAGTGGCATGCAACTAACTTGGCCCATTGAGCAGACAAAGGTGAATGGGCTCCTTAGATGGTTACAGTGTGAGGAGAAGAGAGTTGTGAGTATTAAACTGTCTAGCTTAGGCATAGTGCAGACATGAGTACCATACAAATAGCTTTAAGAGCCAAAGTTGCATATTTGGTAAACAAGAGAGGTCAATCCCTCGAAAGGAGAACTGCAAAGCATCTGCAAAAAGTAGATGGTGTAAAAATGTCCCTCCCTCCCCTCATGTGTCGGCACAAACTGGTGAACATTTATAAATAGTGAATCCATTTGAAAAAAATTAGCAGTGGCATGTGATCAGCTAATGAATAGCATACAGAATAGCTCAGCCCTGACTGAAGCTCTGTAAATAAAAAGCAATATAGAAGAAGACAGACATTACTTACTGTTAGGAGACACTTTTTTTTGTTCTTTAGTGATGATTCAATGTAATCTGTCTGACTTTGCACAGAAGTGGTCTGGAGCGCTCACCAGTTTCACAGAACAGTGATCCCAACCTGGCTGGCCAGGCAAGCCAAGTGAGAAGGACGAGTCTCCTGCTCTGGCATTTTTATTAGCATAGGAGCAGCACTATTGCTATTGCCCAGAGCAGTCAGCTTGTACCTGTGCAAATCCGTAAATCTGTTATATTCTGTCCATATGCCACAGCACTGACTCAAATCCCTGTTCCTTGTGTCCTCCCACGAAAGGGAGGAGTTGGAAGTGGGCTATCACTGATCGTGGGGCTGCTCATGGCTGGTTGCTCTGTGTCCTGGGGCAGGCAGGAGCACCCAAGCGAGGAGGGCCAAGCACCAAGCAGCTTTGCCTTGCAGCCTCTCCCCATGGGGCTGGAACCACCAGCCGAGAAACCAGATGGGAGCCATAACATCCCAAATTTCTCCAGCTACAGGCACGAGAGCACATCTGTCCACGCTTTTGATGTCCTAGTCATTTTTAATTAATTGCTATTACACATTGGTTTCAACCCATCTCTGCTTGCCATGGTGTGTAAGTGATGACTTACACCTTATACCATCACTTTTTTTTCTCCTTCTTGAAACTTCATTAGGCAGGAAGGGACTGCCCAAGGAGATCTGCAATTTCTGCACGAGTGCTGCCGTGGGAGTCTTCACACTACCACATTCTTGAGACAGTTGTCTCCTATAAACAGTCTTGGTAGCACATTAGAGAAACCCTTCATGTAATGTTTGGGGTCATTAAACTGAAATATCTATAAATAGCACTGAAAGAGAGCTGTGATGTTTCTTTGCATGGATGTTTGCAGTGGTTTGGGTTTTTTGCTTTTAATGTTTGTCCAATTTTGATGGTACAGATTTGAACTCTATCACTGAGACAAGAAAGCACTGACTCTTTTAAGATCTGGCTCTTTAAACTGTCAGCCACAGAATAGATATGTTCATTGTGCCTCTCAGGAGCTAAAAGGACTTCTCTGCCAATCTTTCTGGTGTCATCCAAAATAAACCAGGGATCTCAATAAAACATCCGAGGTACAACACAACAGAAACACACCAGTGCAATTCAAAGTTTTTCATGGCTGGAAGATGAATTTTACAGAACCACATATTCTTAGCCCCTCCACAGAAGGTTTAATTCTGAGTCCTCATCACACAAGTCGGAGGTGATCTAGTGATCCTAAGGCTTTTTCACATCCAGGAAGCCTGGACAGTCCTTATACTGAAAAGGTGCCTTTTTCCTTAGTCACCACGGTTAGTCCCCTCTCAAATCAGACAGGCACCACATATACCCCAAGCATCTTAGGGCCTTGTCCTTCTGAAGGTGTTTTGCAGTGAGCAAAGACTTGAGATAACTATCGCTGCTATCTCTTCCTCACACACATCCCTGTATTGTCCTGTTTGTGCACAATCCACTTGAAGCCCATGGAGACAGAGGTGTGTGCATGCTTTGGGATCCTATTTCTCAGGGCAGATTGTTTCTGCAGCAGTGCTCTGAGTGCTGTGGTGACAAAGTCCCGGTTGTCCCCTGTCCCCCTACAGCTGTGAGTGGAGATGAGCCTGCAGCACCTGAGCTGCTTCCTGCCTTTGCCTCTGGCTCTGTCATACAGCTTCTCCTGGTACTGCTGCCACTCCTGGTTTGATTTCACTTGGACTTTATGCTACAAAGATGCACAAAAGTGCTCTGCATCAATCCTTTCCCCACCCAGGACTCCACTGACAGCGCAGAAGCTGCAGCAGCCCAATGCAGAGAACTGATTTCTTCAACCAGTACCAGTCAGTGGATGCCCTCGGGCATCAAGCACAGCAGGGGACAACACTGCACCGTGAATGACATTTGCAGTTTGAAAACTAGACGTAGAGAATAAGCAAACTACAGCACACGTTAAGAAGGGCAGTGCCAGGAATTAGAGGAGTAGACGAAGCAGCCATGTTACTTTATCCAGACTTATCCAGCCTAAATTCCACCTAAGCCCCTCTGTCTACTCTTTTGTATTAGCTATGTGGTGTTTGAAGGGCAAGTGGAATCACAAAGAATACTAAAAGAGGAGTTAGACCATTTGGATGTGTATTGGTGGTTTGGGTGTAGAATGATGGGATTTTTCTGAAGGTCAGGCACAGGCCTGAGGGAATGGATTGGAAAGATGGAAAAGTGAAAAGGTTTAAAAAGAAATATTTCTTTGCATGGTATGTGATTAACCCAAGGACTTATCACTTTATAGAAGTTCCTGAGGACAAAATTTTAACAAGGTTTGCAAAAAAAGGAGGTTGGATCAGATATCAGGGAGATTGAGTGCTATCACAGGCTAAAGAAAAAGACTTCTGCAGAAAGTGAGCTGACACCATCTCTTCTGTTAAGAGTCCAGGACAAGACCTACATTTGGTCTGATGAATGGCAAATCATCTTAAAGGTCTTCACTGCTGTGCCAGAGAGGAAGACACTGGGCTGTGGATTTGGTCCAATCCAGCAAACTTGTTCTCAGAGCTATAGAAAGGGACTTCTTGGAGTGATTCTTCTGATATATGGATGGGCAGATTTTGATATTTTGCTTATGTAGCAATGGACTGCTACAAAGAGAAATGGAGGGATTTGTCCACATCATGAAAAGGGTTAACAGTGGTAGCAACGAGAAAATGGCCCTTTTCTTCTCCACCACTCCAGGTTAGTCAGTCCTAGTCTTTCCCTCCCCTTCTCATAAGTGCAACATTGCAGGAGGTGACATCAGCTAAGAAAACCAAAACTGAAACTGTGGCCTCTGGCCCTTGAAGGACAATCCCTACAGCTTGAACTAAATCCCATCCACTACCTTAAAATCAATGATTGACTCAGTGCGTGTGTCCAGCCACCCACACAAGGGGGTAAAGCCACTTACAAGTAGTGCCAGACCAGGCACAGGTTGGCAGCCAGGAAGATGCTTTGCAACAGAAGATGTTCCACATGTGAGAAAGAAAAAAAAAAAAAAAAACTTAGCAAAGAAGTCTAAGCAACCCAAATTCCTAGGCATGTAAAAACTTCATTTCTGCAGGATGTGGCAGAAATGTTTTAGTTACTAGTAGTCAATGCAAAACACCTCCACTAGAACTTCTTTCTCATTTTTTGTTCTCTTGATACACCTTGATACCTTGACATATGTGTTAGTGATACATATCATTGTTACTGTGCATCACCGTGTATATTTTGACCTGCAGGCAGTGCCAGTCCTATGTTCTAACTTTCCATTTGTTATGGCCAGGCCTAATGACATCGTGGAAATGGCAAGGGATGAGGAAGAGCAAACATATTTCCTTCAATTGTTCTGTTCAGAAAAAGTCATTAAACAGTAATGACATCTCCTGTCAAATCATTATTTATCTCTGCAAAGAAAAAAATCCAGGTTATTATATTTCTCATCTGCTTTTAGGAGTCACCACTCACCAGTGTCCTGTTAGTTGTATTTTTCCTTACCTCAAGTTATGGGTCTTCCAGATAAGTCAGGGAATATGTTACTAAAAAATGGAGGTTTTATCATCCCATGTTTTATGCCAAGAGGTACTGACTGAATGATTCTAAACTGGATTATTGAACTGGTATTCATTTCCCTTTTTCCCCCAAATAATATCAGTGAAAATTAATTTTAAAGTAATGTCTAATAATTAAAAGCTTAAAAAAAAAAGGTTGATTCACCGTAATCATTAATTGCATTCAAACTGGAAAGTCTCTTAGCCAAGACACACCGTGTTACCAGAAGCCTTGGCTGAATTTGGGGACTAGACCTTAATGTGCAACTTGTGCATGTGCTAAAATGCTCAAGTTTCATTCATCAGCCAGTGGCTTTCCCATGTACCCAGGTGGATGAGAAAGCTCTCCCAGGTCTGAGAATGAATAATTTCACCTCACTGCAGTCCCAAGCACCGTCCCTGTTGTCTCAGCAGTGAGGATACAGCCAGGTGAGCAGCATGAGGGAGGACCCAGGGATACAATCCAGCTGTGTGGCTGCTACCACCTTTGGATTCAGATTGGATCTTTTGGAAATGGATGCAGATCTCATTACACAGCGATGGCTTCTCCTGAACATTTGTTTTGTAGCAGACATACTCACAGATTTAGGACCAAAGAGCAAAACCCTCTTCTTAAACAGCTATCCCTGTGAGAATGGAAAGTCCTACAGAAGAGTAGAGAAGATGGCTTGGAAAGGTCCTGGCGGACACAGTGCCATCTTTACGGCACTTGGGAGTTGGTGTCCCCTAGTCCCCATTGACAAAGTGGTGTATTTGGGATCCCAGGGAAAGGGAAGGCGTGAAAGGCCATGAAAGCTTGTTATTTCAGCTAACACAGATCCCCAGATTCAGTGTGTGTCCAGTGCACCAGCAAATTCAGCACTGGGGTTGCCCCAGGGTTGCCTTTTTGCCTCAGGAGCTGGCACAGCAGTGAATCCATAAATATAAAATGCGCCAACCAGCCTCTGGAGACAAAAAAGGCTGGAAAAAGCTTTCACTGACAGGAGAAGCACTGGGAAAAAGAGAAAACTCCCAAAGGAAGAAGATGGACAGCTGTAAAAATATTCCCAAGCACAGTGGCACAGGAGGCACAGTCAGGAGGTTTGGGGCAGGAGGGGGAAAGCAGCGCAGCACTGTACCAGCATCCTCACTTCTGTTTTAGGACAGTGTGCAAATGTCTCGTGGAAATAGCAGTCCCAGGGATGAGCACAGGAGCCAGCATTTAAGCATCTGAAAGAGTTAAAGGGACTGTGCAGAGGGGCTGGACAGAAAGGTCCTGCCACAATGCAGGAGGATGCCTGAGATGACTCACTAAAACTACTTTCCAACCCCTGCAAACAGAGGCCACGTCTCCTATTAAAGACTCTCTGGCACAGACTCCAGCTATAACTTTGAAGTAATGGTATTAACATATCTGCTCATGCTAGGCTTTCTGCATACTTTAAGGAAAAGAACAGCTTCAGCAATGAGTGGGAAAACATACATGTTTAAACATAACATCAATTTTTATCCCCTGGGAGATAGGGCAAAAGGAGCATCTATTTACAATAATGCTCTGCTTTGCTGAGAACAGACTTTAAGGAAAATCCCATAAGGTTGGAAAATGTGTTTTAAGTTCACAAACTGTCTCATGCTCTGGTTTCAGAGTGGGCAGATATCCAGCTGCTGTGTCCTCCCAGGCCATACCCTCTCCATCTAGGACATGCTTGGTTTCTGAGCAATCCCCCCAGCTCCATTTCAGACCTGGTTAACTTACTTCAGCATATTTTCCTCCAGTAACTAGGTGTGCAGTCTACATCTTGTCTAATTTTGGGAGCCCTGTTGCTTGAGATCCTGTCCACAAGCAGCCAAAATGCAGAGACTTGATTTTTCATTTGAAAGGTGAGGCATTTCCACCAAGGAACCTCAGATCCAGAACAAACTCACACTAAAAACACCTCCTGAGACCGTCTATTTTATGCTTTATATATCTAGCCATGGCTTGTGGAAGTAATGCCCAGAAATTCATGTTGTCCATTCCAGCTTGGACGAGAGCACTGCTGGACAGGTTGGGTTGTATTATCCTGCTTCCCGAGTGGCTCCATATGGGCACACAAACAGCACTAAGGGTTCATGGTGTATCTGCAAATCTTCTAGAGAGGTGTGTGGAAACTGCATCTTCATTTTTGTTTAGTTATAGCTACACATAAACCTTTTCAGCTGTATCAAAGGATGCTATAGAATTAGTTGTCATTTCTTTCTAGTTTAATCTCATTTTTGCTCACTGAAAACTTACCATTAAAAATTTCAGCACAAGCATGAACAATATCTAGGAAAGCATTTGGATGCTATTATTTAAGCTCTTAGAAAGTCCTTTTAGCTCCACAGTGCAGCTTTCCTTTGTTATGTGTAGCCAGTAATGTAACCAGTAAATTGCAAAAATCAAGCACAATTCCCTTCATCTCATTACCTTCTAGTTACTGCTCAGAATATTTTAAGCCAGTTCCAGGAATACAAGGTTGCAACATCTCTCATTAAAAGAATATATGTGAAGTACAGCTTTAAGAAAGTAATTTTCCAGGAATATCATCCATGAAAACAGGATCAAACTCAACATTGAAAGAGGAGTTCATATTCCAAAAAATATTCAGCTAATCTGCCAAAAAACAGACATTACAGAAGAAGCCCAAATCAGCTGAGCCAGTTCATGATATCATTAATATGGAGAATTTCCCTTGCCACGCACAGAAATAGTCTCTGATGGATTGTGCCACTCGAAGATCTGCTGGGCATTTACCTAAACCATTCGGTTTGGTTCAAGTCCAGAGGGGTGAGGTTGCTGTGGTTCCTGTTATTTTGATATTTTAGAGTGTTAAGTGCATTTTCTCCCTCTAGTCTCCCTCCTGGGAAACTGCTAAAATGGTGAAATAATTCATTCTTCCATTATTTGAATCATATTGCCCAATTTATTTCTTTTCCTGTAAAGAGCTCCTTGTAGCAATACCGTAAGTCCCTCCTGATGCTTCCAAGGAGGGAAGAAGCAACAGAGAGTGTGAATACAAGATGAGGTCCCAAATCTAAAGTAATTTTTGACAAAGATCTGTGCCAAGATAATGGTGGAACAGCAATAACTTGTGTTGTCCCCATATGGTGCTCCCAAATGGGTTTCTCTCCCCCTGCCTTCTATTTAAGTACATGAACATGAGAGATTGGAAAAAACTGAATAATACAAGTCTTAAAACAATTTTGCAGGGAAAATAGTATTTTGAGACTATGCCCAACAGGGTGGAAACTCCTGAGGACACAAAGCTTGTCCCCGTCTGAATGCATTCATGGTATGTCTTTGTGAGGAGCATGAGACAATTTGTACAAAGATCACCTGGCTAGGTCCTGATCCCCTTTCTGCAGCTCCCCTCCAGCTTTCAGAATAAATAGCCACATTTCCTTTTCTTTGTATTTATTTTCCACGCTGCTTTTTTCTCAATGAACAGGGTCTTTCCACCTTAAATGATGGGTGGGGAAAAAAAAGACAGTTTGTCTTTCCAAAGCTTGCCTGGGTACAGCATGGGACATGGAGCTGGCCAGAACTAGATAAGGGTCCTGCAGAGCCACCTCTGAGCCAGCTGGGTCCAAAACCAAACCCCAGACATTGCACTCATAGCAGCTGCCCCACAAGCTCTGAGTGATAATTGTTACCGTGTGTCCCCTCTGATTCCTCAAGCGCTGCCGGGCTGGCGAGGGCTGCAGCTGACCAGGGCATGGGAGCAGATGTTCCTGCCTTCTGACAGATGTCAGCTCTGCTCATGGAAAATGCCATCTGAGATGAGTGAGAACCAGCAAGCAGCCAGACGTGGCTTTGCAGGAGCGTGGTGGGACCACCCTGCGGTGACCGCTCTCCATTCCAGAGACCATCCGGCAGCCACCTCTTTCCTGGCAAACCCCTGCCACAGCATTCCACAAAAAAACATTATCTCAGCGCTGCTGCTTGTGTGTAAACTAGAGGAGGTCAGACCAGCCAAGGAGCTGCATGAGAACCAGAAAATACCCAAGTAAATAGGAGAGAAGGAGCGGAGGACTGTGGGAAAGAAATGTACATCCTTACAGGATGGAGGGGAAAGGGATGTTTAAGAGAAGACAGTCCAGAAACAGTCTATAAAATCATAAAACAAGTGACTTGTAACAAATATGTTTAGGGGGATATGACTCATGATTTTGAACTTTTAGGGTTAGCAAAAGTTCTGGCCAGAGCATTTTTGATGAATTGTCCCACCAAGAGAAAATGCTGATTCATGAAAGTTGACGCATTTTTTAAATACTTGAAAGGACAAATTCTTGAGGTCCAGGGCCCTCTGGTTATTTCTGACAGTGCAGCAAAAAAGACCCAAATTGAAAACATAATATCTGAAGGTTTTGTTTTCATTCCATTGTAAAATGAAAACAAATTGTAAAACCTCAGAAGTTGTCGCAAAGCTGAATTATCATCCCCCTGGCCAGTTCTAGTTGGTTGCTGTTATTATCCATTTTGCAGTTACTGTATTGCAATCATTACTACCCAAGGGCAGGCTCACTCCCACTTCCTGTAAATGAAATGTTTGTGCAGGAAAGACAAAAATTTCCAAGGAAAATGCTTCAAACAGCGTGAGCTCAGGTGTAGTTTTGGGCTCTCTCAGTACAAAGAGCTGCAGTGGTTGCAGTGAGAGGTTGACAATCCTCTCAAGCCTTGGCAAACCTAATGGCAGAGCCAGGCAAATGCTTAGGAGAAGGGAAAACAGTCTTTGAACTGAGTGCCACTCATCGAGGTTTTACCCTGTCTGGTACAGGCAGAGAGTATTTTTCTCCTCTTCTCCTTTGACGACTTTTGTCATCACATTACTGTCCAATAAATTCACATTTCTAACTTATAAGACCACACAATTTTGATTCCCAGCAGAAGGAAGTTAGCCCAAGCACTCTCAAAGGTTTTCAAAGTACATCTTCCCCCTGCCAGACACCATCTCACTCCAGTGAGTGGTCCCCAAAGTTAGTGACACCAGAACAAGGACTTCACCTCTGATGCCCAGTGGACGTGGAGACAGAGGTGTCTGTGGCCGCATTCTGGTAATGCTGTTTGTAGATTATGGAGCAAATATGCAGTAAAGGACCTAATTGGGAGTTTATGCCATATTCAGTTAGGAAGGACACCATTGTGGGTAGGGGAATCGGGTTGTTTAAAAAACAGTTTAAACTTGAAATTCAACCTATATTCCAGTTTTCTGTCAGGTCACTTTCAGGATCACTCCTGTAGAGCTGCATTTCTATTATCTGTCACATTAACAAGCCAAGACACTGCCATTTGGTAGGAGGGATTCATTCCATAAGCCTGGAGCTAAAATGGTCTGTCCTTCTGGGGAGCTTCTCAAGGGAAGGCTCAAAATCCTGTCTCTCGTATGAGTTACTTCTGACCCAGGGAAGTTCATTTGGGGTGTCTGAGGACCACTGAATTTCAGATTTCATGTATGGGCCACCCTTTTGAATATGTTTCTGCTGTGGGCTGTCAGACAAGATATAAAACAGGGACATCAGAAATAATGAGAAGGCACTACCGACAGAGAAATGGATTTTCTTCCCTGGAAGAGCTGGAAGAACAACCTGAAAGAGACTGATTTCCTTTCCCAGTGAGCGTGGTGGGTGTGGGTACCTAAAATTAGATGTAGTCTCTATTAGTTGTAAATATTTATGCCTGTTGCCATAATACGTGGCTTTTAGTCTGACGGTCTTCAGAATGAGGAAATCATGGTAAATACATTTTGATATTGAAAAAGGAAGAAATAATAGAATTTTAGACAATCCTTTTCCAGGTCAGCTATGCTCACACAAACTCTTGGGTTTATCTGGTTTTGGAAGGCTTGCAGAACTGGGGTCAAACAAACCTAAGTCAGGAAACCCTTGAAGTGAAGGAATGTGTGGCGTATAATAAAAGGCCAACAGGTAGGTGAATTAAATAAGGGGGGAAAGCAGATAATTTCTTTAATGCATTTCTGTGCAAAATTCTGAGCTCCCAAGAAATCAGAATGAAGATATTTATGACACACAATAGATAATTCCTCAAGAAGGAAATATCAATTTTCCCCTTATATATTTGCAGGACATGCAGGAAAATGTCCATATATTAATAACTGCATGATTAATTGTTGTCAAAGAACTAGATTACAAGGCAGTCATATGTTTGGGGATTTTTTTCGCCAAATTTCTTTCTTTTCTGTATTAATTTATATAAACAATTGGAGAAGTACCTATAGTTTCCATTTCAGCAGATTTTCCTGAAAATCATTTCACAGATGCCCTTTGCTAAGCAAAGACAACAGTTCCAATGTCCCTCCCCATCTCACAGATGCGACCCCTGTTAATTACAGGGGCTGGTAAATGAGCTTTATTTCTCTCCATGTTTTGTAACAGTATGTGCAGAAGAAAAAGAGGTTGGTCAGCAGGGAAATACAGATACCACACCTCCAGTACTGGGAAATCTCTCATATACCTGCTCAGAGAAAGGCAACTCCACCAAAATCCTGGTAAGGGTCAGAGTTCACCAGCAACAATAGGAGAGAACAGTAACAGGAACCAGAAAGTCTGGACAGATCAGGCAAAATAAACACCAACCTCAAAAAATGTGCAAAGCCCAGAAGGAAACTGGACTTTGGCATTCACCCTGTACAATGGAGCTGTTCCCAGGGTAGAAAAATATGTAGTTGGCTGGAAAAGTTTTCTCTCTTGCCTGGGCACCTCAGGCCATGGCCAAATGTGAGAGGATGAAAAACATACCTCTCTACCTCTTAAGAAAAATTAGGTCAGGGGTTTTGAAGCCACCTTGTAGAGCTGGTGACCCCATTCAAATTCAACTTGAAAACAAACATTTTGGCTTCCTTGGAAAAGCCTCTCCTCTCATTTTGACTGCCAAGAGGTTCAAATCCTCCCATGCAGCTTCCTAGTTCCCAGTTCCTCCATGGCCAACAGTCCTGTCACAGACATCAGGGTCTTCCCTGCAGGACAGCAACAAGCCCATCCCTCAGCACCCAGCCATTAGTTTATAGAATGCCTCATTTGGGTGGCCATCAAACCTTTGGCTGTGGAAACACAAGTGCTAAGCAGGAGTCTCAGTGTCAGGGACTCTTAGTGGCTGTAGCAGAGGATGTCAGATACATCACAATTTTTGCAATCGCCCCGTTGGAGGGAAGGCCACAAATTCCCTTAGCTCAGCAAAAATCTGTGGTTACTGGGAGATGATCACTGACATGGCGAGTGCAAGGGATACACTCCAGATGTCTCTTCAACATCTGCTGGGATTTATATCCACCCATTGACACATGGGAAACCTCAGTTCTGAAAAAAAAGAAGAAAAAGAGAGAGATCTATGCACTGAGTTTATAGTAAGGTAGCCAAGACTAGAATTTCTAGCAGTTTGTTTGTCATCTTCTTATTTCTAGAAATACCTCCCTCTGCCCCCTTGGACACCAGAGTATATGTTTCCCAGACCTGTAGCTGTTTTAAAAGAAAACAGATCTTATACTAGGAAGAAGTAAGCTTAGAGAGATCAATATGTCTGAAGGAACAGGGGTGGGAAAAACTCCAGAGAAAAATGTTTAAGAAGGAAGGCAAATTTGTTAGAATAAAAACCTCTGAATTTTGCCATTATCCACATACCCTTGGGTAAGGAAGGAGCTTTTTCCAAGGGAGGAAGCATAGGCATACGTGGCAGCACAGGCTAAAGGATATGGCCCTGAGTTCAAAAGGATGCAGCCCTGAGAATAATCTTTCACTTTGTAATTACAAAGTGAACTGTAAGCTTATGATGATGAAATTATTCATAGGATTGAATTAACTTGTCCCCAGTGTCTTCCTGTCATTACAAGAAGAAATATGTTTTCCAAAACTCATCCCCAGGTTACTTTAGCACTGGCTTTCTGGATACCAATGCATCATTTACCAGGTGGATGTAACCTGTCTGACTCCAGCCATCTGTTGACAAGGAGTCTGCTCAGACACCCCAAGGTGCCTTATGGACATAGCAGCAACAGTTTAGCAATTTAGCTGAAGGGGGTGAGTTTGAGGAGTTATATAGGCACATATTTCCTGACATTTTTCTCATCCTAATATCTCCAGAGGGTCCCAGCAGTGGTCAGTCCATGTGTTTTCCAGAATTTGCTCCCAAAGTCCAAAGATCCTGCGTGTACAGAGGAATTTTGCTGTTCTGAAAGGGCAGAGATTTTTGAGAAACCCCTTTGTTCTGAAATCCTCTTAAAACCAACCCAAACCAGTTTCTTAGTGGTCCTCAGTGGCACGGTATAAACAAGATTTAAATCTCATATCTTTGCCATTTGCTCACTGCCTTCCCCACTGAAATGGCACCAGCTGGCCATTATTATTTCACACACTGGAGGGTTCAAATGTTCATCAGCTCTCCAGTTCTGGGAGCTCTCATTACAAAGAGCAATAGAAGTTTCTGGGCTGTTTGGTCACAAAACACACTTCATATATGAGCCCAGCATAATAATGCATATGCTGCCCAACGTTAAATAATTCACTGCATGCTATTGAATGCTTAAAAATAAAGTGAACCACTGTTATTTTAGATTATCTTGATCATTAAAGCCCTGCAGGCAGCAGGCATCACAGCAGTTAATAGTAACAGCATTTAACATCAAGGAGTAGGATATATTAAGTAAACATTAAGTTCAACCCATAAACAGTCTCTAGTATAAGCACAGCAACACATGAGGGCTCACAGGTTTTATATAAAACCAGGTTTGTGTCAATACTCACGTTTTATTTGGAGGGAAACCCTGGCTTGGGAGGATCACGCAGCTGCAGGGCAGGAATCACAGCCAAATCATCTGTGTCATGGGCCAAAACTTTACCCACGACCCACCCCGCCTGCCCTTCTGTGTGCACAAAAGTTGCTTCTGCCTTTACTTTTCACCTGGAAGAGTTCAGGGTTTAAGCCCTGTTTCCCTTGATAAAGCAGTTCCCAGCCAGCCATCACATTGTCATTTCTTCGCTGTTTCGGCGTCTGTTTGTAGACACGGAATGGAATCCATTCTGCTGAATTAAACATGCCTGGTTTTACGGTTGGGATAGGGGTTTCACCCTCTGCCCAAAAGCCTTTCCAGCTGGGCAGCCAGGCTTTCTCTTTACTCCCTTTCAGGCTGTTTCTCCCAGCCCTGCTGAGTCCATGCCCACAGGAGTGGACTGGGGGCCACAGCAAGTTTGTGTCCTTTCTGCCACCAGGAGCCACCTTCCATATCTGCCAGCGAGACTCCCTTCAGCCCCCATGCAGGTGTAAGCCTGTGTTTGCCCCCACGCATGGGAAGGAAAGTCCTTCCCCTATGTATGTTTACAGTCATCTGGGCTGAAACACTCATTAAAGATATGCACACACTTGCGTGTGTTTTGCTGAAACAACCCCAGAATGAGGAAAGTCCGAATTACGCAATATGGAAAGAATACTCTCCATTTATTAAGCGTGTCTTGACAGTACATTAAAAAAAAAAAAAAAAATTCTGGAGCTTTCTTCTTGGCCAAATATTTCTCCCACTTCATACCATAGGTATGCTCCAGTTGTGCTGGGAGCAGAATGGCAATATTATGACTCACTTCGTATTGTAGGCTGGAAGTACCATATTTTGTTCCAGAAAGAAATAGATCGTAGGCATAAGATTTAAAAGGCAGCTTTTTGTAAACTACGCTCCAGTATATTCTGGAGCACATTTTGATCAGTTGCACCATCCAGTCCCTCTCCAGCTACAGCCCTGGCTGTGCTTACTTTAAAATTTATAACTGTGCTGGGAACATAGCATGTCCAAATTAACTTACAGTGGCGAGTGCGGGAGTTAAATGAATTTTTTGTGTTTCTTTCCAGAGCAACTCTCATGGCAGTAATTGCTGCCACACACTTTTGCCATCAATTCAATGTCGTGTCTGCGCTGAAGCACTCAGGCACAGATGAAATTATGCTGTTCCTGTGTCTCTTAAGGGCCTATTAAAGTGATCCAAATCTTTTGGTTTGCCAGCCTATGGGAAGTGGGAATGATCATCCTCCTGCTTGGGTTTTGCATTAATTATACATGGTTGGCCTGCCGAGACTACCAGTGGCTGAAGGTTTAGATATAAGTTTTCTTTGGTAGGGTGGAAGTGGAAAGCAATTTAATTCCTGGTGGCAAAGTCCCTGTGCTGTTTGGTATCAGCACATTTCATTTGTAACAGTCCAGAACCTCATCGTAGGGTCAGGGACCAGCCAGCACCACTGGCCCCTGCAGACCCAAACTGGAAACTTCAGGAGAGCACATGCAGTTCCTAAAAAACATCCACACTGGTGGAAACAAACCCTGGGAAACAGTACCCTGACTCACAGCTTCTCTCACTAGGACTGGAGCATTTTTAAATGCAACTGCAGTGTCTCAAACCTGAAGGTACATAGACTGTTGATGATTTTTAGTCCAGAGGTGCCCTGAGCACCAAGTGTGTTTTTCATTTCTGACAAGCAAAGACCGTGTGGCTCTGTGAGCCACACCAGCCAGCCATGCTTTCTAGGCCTTGCATTTTAAAGGATAGCATCAGTGTACCTGTCTGTTCCTTTATACCCAAGCCTGGCAGACAAAAATCATGATTCCCTTCTGCGATTCAGATTTCATACCCGCGGTTTGTGTTTAACCAGCAAAGCCGCCGACCACCCTCCGCACACCTCGGTGACTGTTTCACATCTAAGGACCCAGGGCAGATAGAGCAGCGCTGGGAGCCTCCAGCTTCCTGGCCTTGGCTTCTGGCCAGAAATCCTTCTACCCTCTGGGACCGACTCAGCCCCTCGTAAGCCCCAAGCTTTACTGGGATCAGCTGCACCTGACGCTTTTGGTTCGGCGCCGCATTCCTCGAGGGAACTTTGAATCCCTCCAAGGAGCTGCTCCAAGCAGGATTTTTCTCCTTCCTCTTAGGAAGCCAACGGTGCAGGATACTGGAGACTTCCTTCAGATGATATACGTGCAGATGAAGCCTTAAAACTGCTGGTTGTGTAGAAACAGAGCCAGACAGAGGCATTTTGCTTTGGGTGGCAGCATCCTCCAGAAACCGCCTTCCCCATCAGCACAGCAACCCACATAACTCTGGGGAAGCCCCCACTCCCGTGGCTGCCAACTGGGGCTGTGCAGGGCACTGGAGTGAGCACGGAGTAGGACACTACAGAGTTAAAAAGACATGCTATCAGGGTGTAAACACATGTCCTGTAGGACCAGGTTGGAATTATTCCTCTCTATATCAAGTCAGTCTTACAAAGAATGCTCTTGAAATGGAAAATATCCCAAAAGGTCACAAAAATAATAGAAGGTTCAGAAAATAAGGTCTGGAGGGAAAAAAATGCAGCACTGCAGACATCAAAGCCAGGGACTGTGTGGAAAAAAATAATACAGAGCAGCAAGGTAACAGTCCAGAGGGACCAGGGAGGAATAGAGAATAGGAAGTTCAGGGCAGAATGGAAGCTCTTCTTTTAAATGGAGTTCATATATACAGAACAGCTTAAATGACACACTCCCCCACAACAGCCCAAAACTTAGAATATAGGGTTTTTTACTAAAATTTATAGTGTAACCTGTGGGCCAGTTGTAAAACCAAATAAACTGCCAGGTGAAATTCCTGTGGCACAGTCATTGCAAGTCCAGAGCAAGACTGGGCAGGGAGTTAATGCTCCTTCACGTGGCCCAACAACACGTCTTCACCTCCAAAGGTCTGGTTTTGTCCTGTTTATCTGATAGAATAAAAATCTACAATAGTATCCAAAAAAAGCCTTTATACTCTCAACATATTGTGATGGTTGGAGATTGCACAGGGACAATAAAACAATCTTCACAGCATCCTTCCATCCTGAATTCAGTGAGAGTCTCAAGGAGAAGGGCATGTCTGTGATATCCCATTTACTGTTGTTATAGCCTCTGGTTTTAAGTTTTAAACCTTATAACAGTGCAATAATGAGCTTTCCATTTCTTTGCTGACGTGGTTGATGCCTGCAGGTTATTGAGTTTAAAAGCCAAAACATACAGACATAGAAAATTTGCTGCAGGGTTGAAAAAATATATAACCTTTTGGAAGGGTGGGATCAAATTAGCCTTTGTTCTCCCAAATTTCACATAAACAAACATGCTGTTGTATCTCCCAGTACAAGACAAGCAAAATCAAGAGCGCCTGTTTGAACTGGAATATTACTGGTCCGTGGTGGGTGGCAGGAACATATGTGCAAGTTATAAGGCTTGAAATTTAGGACTTTGCTCCATAAAATGCCCACATGGATCAAATGAGAGTTTGCCACTCACTGAATGAAATGTTGTGAACCAGGTCAGATCCTGACAGCCTGAGCCACTTGAGGCAGGATTTGCCTGTCCTGGGACTGCAGTGGCGTTCACAGTCAGTATGTGCATCAGAAATTGGTGTAGAGATACTTTAGTCTTCAGCAGTATTATTTGACAGTGAATTGTTCTCAACAATTATGCAGCAACAACTTGTAGAGATTGATGCAAAATAAAGCCACAACAGTAGTATAAAACAAGCGATTTCCAAATCCTGTGGTGGATAATACTTTATGGTCCATGAAGTAGCTGTAATGCAAAAATGAAAGAATAAAAAAAGAGAGTGAACAGATTAAAGTTGGTTTTCTTTAAATTGTGATAATTATCCATATCACTACAATATAACCATGTAATTATACATTGAGACGCATATTGTGTCTTTGTAAGACTTCTGGTGTCATTTCTCAGTCATTCAAAGCAGCTGTTAGATGATGCTGGGAAACAGTCCACATTGTCTGCTGTATTGCCTGCCTCCTCCCACTCTGCTTTTGTGTTTTCCTTCTTTCTCCTCCTCCTCCTCCCAGTCAATTTCAGAGCTGTAAAATATCACTGCTAGCCTCAAACTGTGGAAACAGGGAGCAATTCCACCAAAGTCAAGGGGGGAATCTCTTCAAACAGTGAGGGAGTTTTACAGTCAGAGAGGCTTTCAAAGCCAGCTCATGGCAAGTGACCTGGGGACCAAGGCCAGTCATGGCAGTGGGCACAGAAAAGCTGCTAAGTGCTGGTGAGGAGAGCGCTGTAAAGCTGCAAAGTCCACCTGAAAGTCTTTCATATGTATATGTGTGTTTGTAAACACACGCCTATAAAAAAAATATTGATTTTAGAACACTAATTATTGATGCCAATGATAAGGATAACCAGATCTGTAGTAGAGCCTATGGCAGATTCTGTTTTCCTGATTTGGGAGGAAATACACCATATCTTTATGAGATGTTATATATGTGCAAAGCATTAGAGCCTGAATTACCTGTCAACACCTCTGGGAGGTATCTGTCATCTACCTTTTTCCTGCCCTCTGCCATTTCCTATTTCCAGTGGCTTGTCCCGAACTGACAATATGCAGTCAGGAGGCTTCCTGGGACCCTATTTCTACCCTATCCCTTCTCATGGATATGCCTGTAGTTATCTTCAAGCCTCACATAATTCTTTTCAGAGAACTATATTGTGTGAGCTGAGAGCTTCCTGTTAAAGGTTACTGGTCAAAGGAACAAGAACAAAAGGTAACAATTAAATCTAAAGAGAAAGGGAAGAGAGGGAGAGAAGGACAAGTAAACTACAACAACTTCCACCCCTTCATGTAAAATTATGTGCAAACCTTCTCCTCTGGGAAAAACAATTTATATCTAAATATATGTGGCCAGATGGGTATGGTAACTCGGTGCTGCTTGAGTCACAGAATCATTGGAAAAAAATATTATTAAAGCAGGCCCTTCCCAAGATATGCAAGGACTGGATTCTGATTTTGGTAGTTGTTTTAAATGATGTTATGTTTTGCTTGATAATAGAGAATCAAAAGCACAGTTTCCAGAACAGCACTGACCTCTTAGCCAAAATAATGGAAAATATTCAAAAAACACCAGGAGAGCACAGAAAAGCTCATCACAATGCTTTTGCTGTCATCACTCACTCTGTTTTTACAGGGACAGCTGAGGGCTGTTCTTCTGGAGGTGGAATTTCAATTAAGGACTTAACATTTTAGTGAGTAGAAACTGTAAGAACAAACTTATGGAAGGAGAACAGCCATATTAACTGTATTTATGGATTTGCATTCAGGCTGTGCCTGGAAAGGACAATGCAGACTCTCATTTAATATGGAAGGCTGGGTACAACAGAGCCATTCTCCTAAGTATGTTGCACACAGTGGAGGCATTGGCTGGTTCTCATGTTGTGCAGAGTTCAGCCTCGCTTCTCTCAGCCGACAGCGTCCCCGTTGTGTTCCAGATCCTGCACACACACATCTGTGTGCAGCCAAGGGTCCAGAGTCACCTCTTTTCTGAAGTGAAAATGAGTCTTCAGTTTCTGCAGGATTTAGTACTTTTGCAAGCTTCTTCCTGAAGTGTTTTGTTTTTCCTTTCCCCTACTTACTTAGGCAATGCGTGTGAGGAGAACAACATCTCTCTGAAGCCAGGAGGGTATCCCAGCCAACAAGGTCAGCTGCAATCATCCTCATTCATCGTTATGTGCAGCTCGTGAGCTCTCCTTCAGAGAAAGGGCAGGCTCTGCCAGGGTGACCTAAGAGTTCAAAGCAGTGCCCTAAACTTTGGCTGTCACTTGTTGTTGGATCACAGCAGCCATGTGCCATTTGAGTGGTGACAGAACCACAGAAGGGGCATCAGCCCATATCAGGCTGGTGCCTAATGAGTGTGAAGCTCCCCTGATTTATTAATGGGACAGGAGCCCAAATGACCATTTTCTTCCTGTTTGGCTGATCTCTAACACCAATTTAAACCATCTGGCAAGGCTCATGGTTTTTCTTTTTCGTGTTCGAAGTAACATCTCTTAAGCCTTTGGGGCCAGCTATCTTAAAGAAGGATCTCCAGACCAGAGCACAGTGGAGTACAGAGAGGGTGAACACAAGAACCCACTCTGCACAGTGATTTCACTTTTAAGGGTGACAGTTAACCTTCATTCCCAGGCTGTTATTACCCTTCTAGTTGCATATGTTGTGCATTACAGTTGGTGTCCAATTCAGATTAGGAAGAGGGTCTAAAAAGACAGTTCCTGATTCTGATATCATGAGCACGACTTTTCCATTGACTCACTGGGATCCAACCCAAAAGAGACATCAGAAATGCTGAAACATAAGAACAGAAAACATAACCAAAGCAATAGGCTGGGTGCTCTAGGCTGCCCAGAGAGGTGGTGGATTCTCCGTCCCTGGAGGTATTTGAGAAGAGACTGGATGTGGCACTTGGTGCCATAGTCCAGTAACTGTGGTGGTAGTGGATCAAGGGTTGGACTTCGTAATCTCAGAGGTCCTTTCCAACCCATCTGATTCTATGATTCTATGATTCTATGGTTCTAATCCTTCACCTGATTGGTGTCTAGTTGGTTGATGATAAGGGATTTACCTGAACAGCTGTGGGAAAAATTCAGGCCCTCGTGATTGGTAACAAGGTAAGACTTAACAGGATAGAATAGTGTAAATGTTTAGGAAGAAAAAAATGTAAAATCACAAAGGTTTAGGCAATGCTTCCTAAATAGTAAAGTGACTTTAGAGTTTCAAAAGAGCCTGTACTTCATTTACAATGTGCAGTTCTCGGTGGGAACTAGGTGGCTTTATGCTCTTCGGTCATTCCTCTGCCTTTCAAACCCCCTTGCTAAGACATTGTCCAGCAAAAAACTCAAGGCCAATATCTGACTTAAAAACACGTGTGTCCTCTCCCAGCAGTCAGAGAGGCTCCGCAGGAACACACACATCTGCCCACACACATCCAACCGCAAAATTAGGGCCAAAGTGTTTATCAGTGGAACCTCACCAGGAATTTTTTTAGATGTGTTTGCATAAATGTCAACACTGGCTTCTAAGCTTTTCCTCAGTCTGACAGCAAGTGACATTTAAAGGGACAAAAGATCTTTTCACACACAGCGCAACACAGCCAGTCACGCAACTGTGAAGTCTGTAGCGTAACCACACAAGTCCAGAGACACAAGCACCATATCAACCAGGATAAATGCTATCTCTTCAGTCTTCTGCATGGAAAGCACGTGCCTGTCAGATCCATTTCCCTGTCTTTTAACTCTCCTGTCAGCCCAACTGTCAAATGTTTGCAAGTCCACACATGTAATAACCTTCCTAAGAATAATTTTAAAGTTTATGCCCACGGAAGCAGTTTGACGGCGAGGTGGATGTGGGCAGCACTCACAACCTGTCCTACAGGAGGAGGAAAAAGTCATACATCTCCCATCCAGGGCCAAAAGATGTTCTTCCTTCCTTCTGAGGCGTGGATGAAAGATATCATAGAATAATAGAATGATTTGGGTGGAAAAAGACCTTAAAGATCATCTCGTTCCAACTTCCTCACCACAGTGGGGGACACCTTCCACTAGACCAGGTTACTCAGAGAAACTTCCAGCCTAGCCTTGAACACTTCCAGGGATTAGGCATCCACAACTGCTCTGGGCTATATTGCACTAGCCACAGCTCTCAATAGAACTGATTAAAACCAGGCTTCCTTCTCCTCCCCCCCCCATAATATTATTCAATATTTTCCAAAGAAACACCTAAAACTCCTCCTTTAGACAAAAGTAATCAGTTTCACCTTTCAAATATAACACTCTCTTTTATGGACTTCAAAAGAAAATTTCTTAGGAACACATGTAATAAAAAGCATAAAACACAGAGAAATACCTTTTTTTTTTCAGTATTCATTGCCGAGTTAGTTTTGGCACTCGGGGCACTCTGACCCTCGGTCAGAGGGATGAGCTTTATGATGCCTTTCCAACCCAGATCATTCTATGATCCTATGATTCCATGATCCTATGACTTCAAAAGATGCATTGTTTGAAGTGGACCATATTAGCCCAAGCCATGAGCACATTCACTGCCTCCCTGCTTTCCTCTCCCCGTTGTACACAGCGCGGCCGGGGAAGCCCCGCCGTTATTCAGAGCACTTCAGCCATGAGCTGCAGCGACAAACAGCAGGTCTGACTCATTGCTGATGTGCCTCCACTACCGAGTGTGCCTAATGAGCTGATATTTTATGGGTATTTCCTTAGCACTGTAATATGAGTCCTACACATCCCCGTGCTGGAAATGAGCCCGCCGTTGCCTCAACACAAGTCGTGGTGCTGCAAGCCAGCATGGAGCAGCAGTGGTTGGAACAGTCTGGGGTTCTGTGGGGTGAGCATGCAGCACGTGAGCAAGTGTGGCATAGCAGAGCAGGGCAGAGCTTTGCTCCGTGTCTGTGTGCATGGGGAGGATGTGATGTGTGAGCAGAGCCCGTCTCTGTTTCCATCTGCTCCCTCCGGTCCCCCTGCCGCATTGACTCAGAGTCAGGAAGTCTCTCCCCCAGTGGGGAGGGGTGTAAGCCAGGGGAGCATGAACCACCAGAGCAAGATTAACACCAACGATGACCCTGCAGGGAATTGGAAAAGGGGAAATGAGACACCAGCATTTGTGGAGGAACCTTCTCAGAAGGGATTTATCCGGCCTTTCCTGGTAAGGTTTTGAACCGGGAATAAACCCAGTGGAAGTGTGTCCCCCTCCTCCTCCTCTGTACCCAAATGATAAGATCAGGCCTTTTGAGCAAGGACCCCAGTGGTGGGATCAGGGTCAGCCACTTTCCCTGGCCAAGAGAAAGATGATCTTCAAGTCACAATGCAGCAAAATTCTTGGGAAAAAAAAATGCCACCGACTCAGGGAAACAATTGGCCTCTGGCCCTCTGCTGCCTTCACACAGACATATCACAGCTCCTCTCTGTGCAGCTGCTTTGGATTCGCAGCAAGCACCAGCCACGGCCAGGGGCCAGCAGCAAAATTCAAGAATTAAATGATGCTTTTGACTCTTCATTGACCCGTGGAGCTGGATGATTTTCTAATAACCAGATTAGAGGTGGGTTGCCTTTTTACATTAGGCCGGGGGAGAGACACCACAGTGGGAGTTTCTTAAAACCTGTGTGTAGAAACCGAGACCAGAATATCTAACCAGCCTGTCCAGACACAGAGGGGAGCAGCAGGCTCCTGCTCTTCAGGCAGAACTGCTGCATAAATCTTTACGATGGCAAAGGTATTTCAGTATCTCGGGCAAGGTGGTGTTCCTTCCTGGCTGCACAGGCAGCACCACCTTGCAGACATCTCCCTGCATGTGGACTAGAGGCAGATTTAAAAACAGCCAGAAAAGACAGAAGTATGGCAAGCTGAAAGGGAAATTACCCAGAAATATACACCAAGCAGCACTGCTTGCCATCTGAGCCTCAGCAGAGAAGTGTACCAGCTTGCATCAGACCAGACTCATCACTGACTATGCAGTTAACTTGCCAAAAATAGCGCTGTGCTGCACCTCAGACAGGGAGACAGCTCCATCCATCCCATTCCCATGCCAGGCTTCTGCGTCACATCCCTCTGTCACAGAGCCGTGGCTCCGCTGGGTTCGGGCAGAGGGATTTCCACCACTGCTTCTGATTCACACTTCGCGGGCTGGTTTTAAAAGCGACGCCATGTGGTGCAGTTACACCAGCTGGCAGGGGGAAATCCTGCAATGCGAGACGCCCGTAATCCTGCCTGTGCTCTCTCTTTTCCATCCTCCTCCAAATCCTGGTTCTGATTTAAAAAGGATCTCTAATCCTTACATATTCCAACAGTGACTAAGTCAGTTATAGGACACGGCTACCACTGTCTTCGATCTAAGTTGTCTCCAAGGATGAAACAAGACAGGAAGTCCCTCCCAGTCTTCTGTCTCCAAATGGTCACTCTACAGGAAGACCAGGAAGCCTTTAAATCTTGACATATTTATATTCATTGAAAGACATGCTTTTTTTTTTTTTTACTCTGGCATCTGTCTAAGAACCACAGCAAGCTGAAAGGGTGGTCAGGCACTGCAATAGGCTGCCCAGGGAAGTGGTGGAGTCACCGTCCCTGGAAGTGCTAAAAAGACATGTAGATGTGGCACCTGGGGACAGGGGTTAGTGGTAACATGGCAGTGGTGGGCTAACAGTTGGACTCAAGGATTTTAGAGGCTTTTTCCAACCTTAATTGTTCTATGATTCTATGAAATTCAGCCCTGTCACTGTGGTATAAAAGTGTGTTTAAAGCTAGAGAACACCCTGCTCTCATGGGTATTTTTAGTCTTATTAAATAAAGTAGGTATAGCTCCCAGATATTACAGTTTACTTTTTTGCTGTGATGGTAAATGCTTTGCAAAGAAACAACAGACAAAGTGGCTGTTTTCCAGAGGGGAAAGAAATGAACAGTAAGTTCAGTTTGCATGGTAGGAGAGGGCAGCAATTGCAATGCATCTTTTGCAGCACAGGTTTGGTATATGCAGGAGATCAAATTGTTAGGAACTGGAGCTATGAGCATATGGGGAAAAAAAATAAAAATAGCTGGAACCGCAGTTGTTCAAACAAATGGGCTAATTGCAGCCTTGGTTACACACACATGTGCAGGTGCAGGCTGATCTCAGCCAGCATCTGTGGAAAATGCCACTTGGCAAAGGAGCACGTCGCACGAAAGCAAACGCTGCGCGTGCACGGAGCTTGCTGCTGGCAGACTGCACTGGGAAAGGGTCCCCTGCAGTCTCCACTGCATCACATAGTCCTTGGAAGGCCTTTGTGAAGTGTCCGTATTCCATCAGCACTGGCTCAGTTCAGGTAGAGGCAGAGCTGTTTCCCTGACCTGCAGAGTGGCTGTGGATGATGGAGAGTCCTGGTGGGGGGCTGCTGTGAGAGCTGGCACAGGGGCAGCAGTGCAGGGAGTTGAGGGGCTGTAAGGCTGAGAGCTGAGACTGGAATAAACCCACCACACCAAGCAGCACTTTCCTCACCTCCTGCTCCCAGTTTCCATGTGGTCAACATTGCACAGCTCTTTCCTTGCCTCTGCTCCCTGCTTGGTTGTGTAACATCTACAGCCAGCATGTAGATACCCTTTGATACACAGGTTTTGTCCTGCTTCTTCTAGGAGCTCTAGTTAGCCCTGGGATCAAAGAAAAATACATACAGATAAAGTGCACTAGGTGAAAGCAACTGAGTTTATTCTACCTTCTGCTTTTTATTTTGCCTCCTCGTGAGAAATGCTGGGTGGAACAAGAACAGAAAAACACAGGGAGAAGGAAAATAGAAAAGGTGTTTTGCTCAGAGAACTAAAAATATCAGCAATTTAAATAAAAATTGTTATTCTTTAGCAGTGTCTTTGGGCTTTTGGACACAGCTCTGTGGTCCACTCTTGCTTTCTGTTCCCTTCCACTTCGTTTCACTCCAAGCCATAACTGAGCATGTGATGTGGTCACTAACTGCAGTGAGTTCCTCAGTGCATCAGAGCATTGCCAGGCAGCTGGGCAGACAGATTTACACATCCCAGATGTACAGGGTGCTGCCTTCACGTCATGCAGGCAGCGTCAGAGAGGGTTTAAAACCAGCAGCAACCCCCCCCCCTTGAATTTCTCTCCCGATGCAGCTCGGTGGCAGCTTTCCTTATATGGATGGGTTAGAAGGCAGCCAAAGAGATATCTTTAATGATTCCAGCCTGTGGCAGCAGCACAGACCTCCAAAGTCCAGCTTGGGGTTGATACATGAGAGCCCTGGCCAAACTATATCCCATGCAACTCTTGAGTTCCCACCCCTGGAGCTCTGCTAAAGCAGTGCTCAACCCCACAGCTTTCTCACACCACTGGCATGAGTCAGAGGGTAGGCAGCACAAAATGTCTAAACCCACCCAAGAATCACAGAATCATAGAATTTTTTGGATTGGATGTTGCCTTAAAGATGACCTGGTTTTGACCCCCCTGCCATGGGGGAGACAATTTCCACTACATCAAGTTGCTCAAAGCTCCCATCCAGCCTGGCCTTGAACACTTCTAGTGATGGGCCACCTGAAACTTCTCTGGGCAGCCTGTTCCAGTGCCCCACCACCCTAAGAATATCACAGCTTGCTTTACCTACCTTGTTTTTACCTGCTTTTATTGTGAGAATATTTAGGGTCAGGTAATGCAGACTACTTTTTTCACTCCATTTTTGTGACACCAAAGCAGGGAGTTGAGAGTTTCTCAGTCTTTTCTAGGTCTGCTGCTATGAGAATGCACAAAAATCCTCAAAGCACTTTTAAATGAGAGGAAAAAAGCCCACAATTTGACTTTTCTCCTTGCAGAAGAGTCTATTTCAGCTGAGCTCAGAGGTGTCTGAGTTAATATCTATTTCACCTAATCTGGCAGCCTGATTTCTTTAAAAGATGTCCTTTCTGAATGGATTTCTGTGTGCTTTGTCAGACACATTGTTCTGACAGGGCAGGAACCAGGAGAAAATATTATCTAAGGAGTTCAGCTCTGGACAAAGTCAGTACGAGACCCTGAGGTGCCTTTTAATACAAGCATCAGCACTGTTTCATTAAAAATCAATGGAAAATTACAGAATGCCTGAAAACTCAGTAACATGCCAGTCACTGCAGAGAAACAGGCCCTGCCAGGCAGCTGCAGCCAAGCACTCAACAATCTTGAGTGTTGTGTCCAGTTCTGGGCCCCTCAATTCAGGAAAGACAATGAGATGCAGGAGAGGATCCAAAGAAGGGCAACAAAGCTGGGGTAGGATCTGGAGCACAAGTCCCATGAGAAGAGGCTGAGGGAGCTGGGGTTGTTCAGGCTGGAGAAGAGAAGGCTCAAGGGTGACCTTTTCACTCTCTACAACTGCCTGAAAAGGAGGGTGTAGCCAGGTGGGGGTCAGTCTCCTGTCCCAGGCAACAAGTGACAGGACAAGAGGACATAGTCTTAAGCTGCACCAGCAGAGGTTTAGGTTGGACATTAGGAGGAATTTCTTCACAGAAATGGTGATTAGGCATTAGAACGGGCTGCTCAGGGGTGTAGCGGAGTCACCGTCCCTGGAGGTGTTGAAGGAAAGACTGGACATGGCTCTTATGACGGGATGATGTTGGGTCACAGGTTGGACTCGATGATCTCAGAGGTCTTCTCCAACCTATTTGGTTCTGTGATCCCGTGATCACCCAGCAGGATGTGCTGCCTGCAACAATGGCCAAACCCTGTCTCTGTGTTGAGTTGAAGCCACAGACTAAGGCTTAGGGGTTTTTTTCTCCATCTGCCCGGCACAGCCCTGAAGAGCCACATCCTCTCTGTGCACCTTGTTTCCCTTGCCACAAAACAGGAAATTTCCCTTCTCCACCTTCATTGTTGGTGTGCTTGCTCTGCAGGGCCAGGGTGGCCCCTCTCCGGCTGCTTGCACCGGCGTAGTACAATGGAAACATAATCCGAGGTGTTGCCACCATAAAAATAGAAACGGAGAACAATGTCTCTCTTAAAAACAAGGCTTTCCATGTATCTGATCGTGTAAAATACGCTGCTCAAAATCCATTCACTGTGCTAAGCAGTAACTCAAATCAAAGGCAAAATTCACATCATACTTGGTAATCAATTGCGGGAAGTAGCTGTGGGTTTTCTACCTTGATTCATTTCTCCTTTATTTGCAATTTTCTGTGATTTTTCTTCAAAGTCCCTTTCCTCTGAAGTCAGATGTGATCCCCATTAGTGGCACTTTCATGTAGCTGAAGAAGTGTGTCAACATTTTCTAATATAGATTAAAGCTCCAGGAAAAAAAAGGGGGAATGAACTGTAGGGCTCTTGGGAGAGCAGTGGGAAATAGAAAAAATCACCAGACATGATGTTTAAGATGCTGTCTCAGAATACTTGAGTATATTTCAGTCAATCCCTTAGCACATACAGCCTTAAAAAAAACTAGGTGGAAAATAAATATTTCTGCCTGTTAAAGGACTAATTTGGAGAAAGGCCCAATTTCATATAGGCTCATATTTTGATTTTTTAATTGAGCTGTCTGCTGCTACCCTGTATTTTGCTGATTATGTTCCTTTTCCACCTAAGGAAAGAAATTAAATGTTATAAAAAATAATAATTTCATCCTAAATTTCTGCTCTCTGCACCTATTGACCATTGCATTTTAAGATCATAAGATTTTAACAGCAATTTACATTAAAATATATGCTTCTTGTCTCAAAATTAGTTCACTTGTTTTTCCAGCTACATGATTGATGTTTCTCACAACTGAAAGTAACTCCTCTGAGCTCAGCAGAGCTGCCTCTGATGTTCACAAGGTGGCAGAGAAGGTGAATTAAACCTAATAAATCTTTTCAAGAGTAAACACAGTCTAAATGGAACCACGGCTAACAGAGACTGCAAGACATTCCTGGAAATACAGCTGAATTAGAACATTGGATTCTAAAATTGGCATTCAAGCATGGAATTAATAACAGAAAAGTTAAATTAATTAGCCCAAACCTAAGAGTTAAAAGTTTAAAGAGCTTTGGTTAGAGCAGAAAGCCATCACACATTCCTGCTGCTTGGAAAAGCTACGTAATTCAGAATCCATTTTCTTTGTACATGGGAATTAAAGGCTAAAAATTTAAAAGTTTTCATAAGAACAAAGTTTCTATATATAAAAAGGAGTCACTGCCACGGCAGGGAAACAGCCTTAGATAAACTGGTTCAGGTCTTTTTAACAGAGGGAACAGTTCAGATCAGGGTCAATCAATTCACACCATTTCACCTCATTTCTCCCAGTGGAAACATCTGAACTTTTCTGTTGAAAGTGATAGCTTCCCATGGAAATTTCTGATTCTGTAGAAATCACATTTTCTAGCTGAAAATTCCTCTCCAGTTCTACACAGGAATTTGGATATCTTTTTTTTCTGTCCAAAGGAAAAATCCTCTGGCCTCCGCTCAACCAGGCACTTCAGCACCTCCTCTGTACACCCAGGGCTGGGCTGCAGCAAACGTGCAGCCTCTTGCTCTCCCAGGAGGAGGCTGCAAGACCCAGTTCTGTGCTGGAAAGGCCACCAAACTGTCCCTAGTGGTAGAAGTTACCTTTCTGGGGTCATGGGATATCACATTCTGCTTCATGTGAGTCCAACCGTGCTTGAATAAAGGATAAGGGTATCCAATGCTCAGGTTTGCTCTCACCTCTCCCTTTCGCAGGCGCGCACACAGACACCCAGAGGGTTAAGACCAGGCAGGTCATCCATCTTCATCTGTTGCTTTTCCAACATTACAATCACTTCATTGTAATGTGAGGCTGCCACACTGGACACGAAAGTGGAAGGATTCTCAGCAGGTCGTAGAGAAAGCATTAACAGCATTTAAAACCTTTGTGGTAGCCGGGGGGGGGGGGGAATCATTCTTAAATTCAGATTTTCTTATAAGAAAGTTTAAATATTTCCAAGATTTTTGTTTACAGTGTTTAACATTTCTGCTTCTGAAGTCGTGTAGGCTTAGAGCTGCTGCCCAAATGTTTGGCTGATCTCTGCAAGCTGCAGGGTAAATAGCAGCTGAGGTTTGGTCCTGGTTCTAAGGACAACGGGTCTGATTCTTGGAAATGCAAAGCAGAGTTTCTGTTGTGATACTCCTTGGATTCAGGAACAGGTACTTTGTTTCCAAGCCTCTCAAGCAATGCCTCGTGGGGAAACACACACAGGAAAAGCCAGAATTAAGGTCAAACTTAAACAAGATGCAGACAAAACTGCATCAGATCAGAGAGGTTGATGTTGGAAGGGGCTGCAAAACATCATTTAGTCTTTTCCCTGCCCAAAACACGATTCACAGCATGTAAAACATCATCTGTGGAAGCACTGGAGTTTGGGCAGACCTGACGCTCCTGACCTCTCACACTGACCTTAATAACCTTAGCCTGGAGCCTGTTGGATTCAGTTCAGTGTGCCAAACGTGCCCCTGCCCCAGAGGTTCACAGCTCAGAGGACCAGATGCTATTTTAAGTCACACTACTCTAACTCATCAGATGCTATTTTAAGTTGCGCTGCCCTAACTCTGGAATTATGCCCGAGGCATTGCTCTGCTCTCCGAGCCAGAGAGTGGGTCTGACTGCAGAGATCTTGCTCAAATGCTCATGGCAGCAGCTGGGACGCACACACACACACACAGAGACATGTCCCACACGTCTGTGCCCAAATTCAGCTTCCAAAACATCTCAACCCGTCACTAGCCACATCTTTGCTTTAGGCACCTCAGGACAGGCTGGCTCAGCTTACCTGGCACTAATGAGTAGTCTCAGGCTCTTTGCACAGACAGCAGGCAAGCTGTGGTTGCTTCGTGGTTCATATTCCTGCGCATCAATCATATTTCCCCTAATACCAGGTTCTTATAGAAGGCACACTCCTGTCCCTTTTTGTGTATACATGGACAAATATTTCTTCCTTTCTAGCTTTGGCACACGTACTTTTTGTTGAAGATGCTGGCAAGCAGAAAAGCCATTTTTACCCCTGAATCACATCCAGCAGTGGTAGGATGTGCCATAGTGCACTGTCATCTGTAGTATTGATGGTGTTGCTGGGGCAACATCTCTCCCCAGCCCTAACACAGTATCTAATACAAGTCCATCTTAGTTACACACCCTCATTCCTTGGCTGTTCCACCACAATTACCAGTGTTGATTAATGTGGGGTGATACTGAGAACCAGCTTGGCCATCATAGACTGTCTCCTCTTGGCCACTCAGCCAGGAACTCTTCAGGAGCCCAAGAAATGAAAGTTCCCCAATTTTTCAGCCTCAAAATCCTCAAAGAATTCAATCCACTAGTGTTGTAGCTGCTGAGTATTAAACTGCTTTTACTGTGGTCTCCTTCTCACCAAGAGCTTAGAACCTCTGTGAAGTACAGACCACAGGGCCTTCTGTCAGTGTAAGTCACTGTGATGGAGTTACTCCATCACCTGAAGATCCAGCCCACAGTGAGGACAACCCATCCACTGCAGAGCAGATGTTTAGTGCCCTTCCATCAGCATTGTCTGCTCCCTTTGCTGCCTAACCCAGACAAAGGCAGATCATCACAGGTTTTAGAAAGATGCCTAGAGCAAAGAGCCAGTGCTGTCAGGCAGCACTGCCTGTCCAGACTGCCTCCCTCTCCCTTTTAGGCAAAAAATCCACTAGCTCTGATCCTTGAGTAGTGCAAGAAGTGTAGAGCAGAGCTGCCTTGATTCCTCCCAGCCATACAGGGTGACCTGTCCTCCCGTGCTCTGGGAAACATCCTGTGTATTGCCTGGATACGTTTCAGTGAAATCTGTCTCGTTTTGCCACTGATCTTCCATTTATTCTGATGCTATTTACCAAGTCTCATGTTCCCTTGATAACGAGATACCTGACATAACTCTGGAGATATTCTTTTCCCCAGCACTCAGTTGAGTTAAAGGAATGACTTTTCCCTCACACAGACAGGAGAAAGGAGCCAGAAAAATAGGCAAAAGATCCATTTATTCCCACATTTTTCTCACTTTATTTCCGCTTCTTCTCCTTGGAGTAAAATTCACACTTCTTGCTTTGTTTACCATGATCTCAGCATCATTCTTAGGTGACTCCAAATACATCCTTCACCATTAGGTTTCAGTAACCAGTTGATAAAGAATCTTGACTGACTTTATCTGTGTTAAAAGAAACTGAAAATGCTGTAGTATCTGAACTTTTACAGGTCAGGTTCAGCATAGCTAGTTAAAATACTAATAAGATTACTTCAAATATCAGTTACTTTTAATAATTTCAGAGCTCTACTGCCTTTGCTATTTACTTCAGTCATAAACCCACATCCTGAAAAATAGATACTCCTAAATACTGTGCTATGATAGAAACTTAAAAATATTTAGTAAAGCTAGAAATATGAAATATAATCTACATGTTGCCTTTTTTTTTCTTAATAGGTTTACACTACAGCCATAGCCAAAATTTTGCTCTTTCATGCATCTCAATGCCATAGACAATCATATGGTCTCAGAAAGGACACTTCCCCTCCATCTGGGTTAAGAAGATATCCAGTATTCTTCATAGTTTAGGAACAATCCTAGTGTTTTTAATAATATGTTCAGGTTCTATCTATTTATATTGCTTAATGCTACAGTTGTTTCTCTGTCTAGCATTTGGTTGGACTTAGTGCTATTACTTTCAGCAGAAAGACCTTCAATCAGATTGATTATCATTAAAATGCATATATCAGAGTCTATTTGCCTGCAAATTTAGTGCATTTAGCTGTGCAGTTATTATTAGTTTCTAACTCGGGAGCAGAACTGCCTTCCGTGAGGACAGCTGATGGTGCACAGTGAGCTGAAACACTCAGGAAGCACCTCCCAGTCTGTGGCAGTGCACAGCCCTCCATTTAAGACAGAACAGAATCTAACAAAACACTCTCTTAGACACAATGTCAATTGTTCTTCAATTCCCCAAGCACTATAATCATGTTTGCCTTTTCTGTCCAGCACGGCTTTACATAACCTTGAGGTCCCAAGAGCTCCCTCAGTGCTTGTATTGCTGGAGAAACTGAGCACAGTTTTCTTGCAAACAGAGACCCCAAGATTCCTTGGACTCTGTTATCAGCGAAGTTGAATTTGTTCAAGGATTGATTAGTACAGAAATAATTCATGGAGATGCAGGGGAAATCCTCCAGTGCTGATTTTACAAACAATGAGGTCGATGATTCTGATAAATCAGCTTCATTCATGTTGTCTATAAATAAGTAATGTCCCAGACTGGGAAGAAGCTGGCTCATGTTGTAGTGTTGTGCTTGTTCTGAAAGCTTTGGGTATTTCCATTCTCTTTCATCTGTTTCTGGACCAGATTCATTCTGCTTCATCTTCATAATCAACCTCCATTGCTTTTGTGTTCTGTGTCATGTAAGCTGGACAACACTGAGGTCTGACTTCTCAATGTGTTTTGAAAGATTTAGAACATTTCATACCAGCTGCTTGATTAAAAATGATTGGTGAACTGGTACGTCTCCTCTGTTTGCTGTCTCTGAGTAGCAAATACCCAGCTGTGAAGAGCTGCATCGTTTTTCCTCTCAAGATGCAAAAAACCCACATACTACAAGTCATAAATCCTGCTCTAGGATGACATTGTCTAGATGAATCTATTGCCTTCGGAGAATGAGACAATAGAGCTGCCATTTGGTGTCAGCCTGCTTCCCCAGCGAAGCTGCAACACGAGTCAGGGGTGAGCATTTTCCCACTAATTCCGGTGGAATCTTCAAACCTGTATGGACAAGGCAGAGGGGAGGGACTGCCTTGTGCCTTATGTGAGAGATAAGAGCTCAAGGTGAAGAGCAATCCCTAGAGACAGTGGAGAGATGTCTGGAAAGGAAACATTTAAAGGTGTTTAGATATCGCTTCTCTGACCTGAGACGTTCTGTTGGAAAAACTTGTCACTGCACAGACAATCCCAGACTTCCAAAAGCCTTTAATGTTGACTTCCATGCTATGGGAGCATCGCAGGATCGTGACGGTTTGCCCCTCACTTCTGTGAGATGCCTCCCCTTCTGTGAGATGCCATCAGTGGGTGTTCTGAGTTACAGTCTCCAAATTTTCCATACAACCAGAGTTAAGAAGAATGTAATAAGAAAGGCCTGAAAATACAGAAGCCAAGAATGACTGGACTTTAGCCTAGAGAAAGAAATAAAGTACTGCAAGACTCA
This sequence comes from Myiotriccus ornatus, assembly GCA_036023395.1. Lineage (NCBI taxonomy): Eukaryota > Metazoa > Chordata > Aves > Passeriformes > Tyrannidae > Myiotriccus > Myiotriccus ornatus. Next base: position 57,806,889 of record JAYRBT010000177.1, on the reverse strand, counting down.
TTAAATAACAAGAATAATGAACCAATGAGAGCTTTGAATCAGCCACTGAGGGATGACAGGTAGGAATAGGAAAGTCATGTTACCTCTGGCTACATCACTAATGAAACCATTGCTAGACCCCACTGTCTGGTCACAGCAACTGCTTGACAAAGAATTTGGAAAAGAGCTAGAAGAATGACACAAGAACAAGAAAATATGCCTTGTAGGAAGACACTAGATAAGCTATTTAGAGCAGAATAAATGATGCTATGAATTCTATCTGGCTTTAAAATCACTAAATATCTGTGGCCTAAAGACAAAGCAGCAAATTCCTCACCACCTCATTAAGACCAAGAGCTACACGGAATGAAATCGGCTGAATCCCAGCCCTGGAGGCCTCTCCGTGCTCCCACCACGGGGAGCAGACTGGAAATGTTTTTCAGATATTGTAAATATCAGATGGGCAAGAGTATTTGCTCAGCAGAACATAGATCTCATCCACTGATGAGGTGGCAGAAAATTGAGAGGTTTACTCCGAGCCCTTCTTTTGGAAAACTCTGTCTCTCAGAGGTCTGTGTGACTAGGGGTAGATGATTACAGGAGCAATTAAAAGCATCTAGTACATTTTACATCTAAAGTGTGGTATTTAGGCCAATTACAGGGCAAAATAGCATGGGTTTGATTTTCTTTTCAGAAGAATGCAGCTAAGCTGCAGGGTAAGTCTGAGACAGAACATCAATTTGGCTGTAATCAAATCTTGTCTGTCATGAAGGAGGGAATGGGGGAACATGCTGTGATCAAGTCACTCGATTTCCTGGAGATGACCCTTATGGTAAAAGTGAAGAATAGCCCAGTCTTGAGTCACAGGCATACCCTGAGTGAGCCAAGGGCCCCATAACACCAGCTCTTGCTTGCTCAGGGTGCGTTGGCCACACGGTGATGTAGGATTGTATTTTAGCCAAAGCAAAAGGAGTATTTCCAAGGAGGAACACTGCAAGAAAGCCTCCTAAAGTGCCACCCAGTTACAGAGCTCAGATGAGTTATTGTCATTCCTGGCCTGGAAGATGGAGATATGTCATTAAGATCTTTCTTACTCTTTCTTTTTTTTTTTTTTTTTTTCCCTGACTGCCTTCCTTTGGTGGCTGCTGGATTGTTGCATTCCCAGGGCTTTCATTTGCAGGTTTCAGGAGTGTTCCCAGCTTCAGCTGCAACAGTGCAAAATCTTCTGGAAGGTCATTCATAGCAACTAAAATTATGGTGCCCAGACAGTGGCTCAACCAATATCAAGGCAGCATGTGAGAGCTAATCCCCTCATTTTCTTCACCTGAATCAGCCAAAGAAAGATATTCTGAAGACAAATATGGCCCCCCCAAAAAAAAAAAATCAGAAATGCACCTGAAGCACTTAAAGGTGCTATAAAAATGCACTGCCCACATTCACTTTTTGTTTTCTGATGGAATATTCAAAGCTGCTATTTCTTAAAGCCTGCATATGTAGTTTCAGTTCAATTACAGAGACGCCTGACCATTACAGGAACCAAAGAGAATTAGAAATCTAAATGTCTTTGATCTGAATGTCTTTGAGGCATGTTTGAGCTTCAATTCCTGGTTGGGGCAGGGATCCTCACATTCCAGCCACAGAGACCCTTATTTGGGAGATGTGTGGCATGAAAAGAAGACAATTTATAAACCACATTTTTTAAAGCACTCTTCTTCAAGCAAACTCCTACCAAAACACTCCTGTCCTGTATGGGGTAAGCTCTGGAGAGCACAAGACATCGGTGCAGAGGAGAGGGATTCCCGGTTCATTACAGGAGCTTTCACAAACCTCCATTCAGGAAGAAAGGAAAATGTTACCCAGTGAGTAAACATATCGTCAGTATCTCCCGGGATATCAGCTGCTGAAGAACACAGCACGTTCACTGTGTGGGTAACTCCACATCACAGAAATCACTCTGAAACGTGCCTTAGAAGTAACTTGAAATCCCTTATACACCCTCCTATTTGCTGCACTCCACAGACAATGCATTTGCTCTTGAAGGTACAGTCTGGACTAGAATCATGACTTGCAAAAATGATCATCAGAGAGGAAGTAAAACATCATGGGAAATCATTGACTGGTGCCCATTTCTGAGGATCTCAACTCTTACCTCAAATCTTTGCTGAGGAAAGCACCTATAAAAGCACAAAACCCCCTCATAATTGCAGGTGGACTCTATTTACATGAGCAGCAATAAATCTGGTAAAGAGCATGGAGGAAACACAATGAATGGTTCTGGCATTGCTGGAAATGTTCTGATTGTGTAGGTTAGTGTTGCAGCAGATTTAGGGCTTATTAATAAGGAAGAAGGTATACTAGCTTCTTCATTTACTACTGTGACTGAGCAGAAGGAGATTCATTTCTCACCTCCCTGGGAGCTGCTCTGGTCCTCTGAGGTGATGCTGTTGTTCCAGTCCCTGCCACTGAATATGGAGCAGGTCACCCATTTTTTTTTTCAATAAGGTCTATGTTCCTCTGTGAATATGAATCCTTCCCCTTTCCAAATGTCCCAGCATGATTAGGGTACCCCAAGCCAAAGCAAAACATTTCACTCTATAGCTGAAAACTTTCTTTAACAAGAAACTGGAAACATATATGCATTTCTGTATTTTATGTATAAAATACATGGATGCATGTGTGTGCATATGTACTTTAGAGACAAAAATATTATTCATGTTATTTCCCATTATTATCCCTCTTCCTTAGTATCTGACCCATATTTAATACATTGATCAGATTCAGTTACAGTTTTATGCAGATCTTCACCTGGTCAGTACCTGCAGGAGCAAAGAAGTTTTGTTTGAAGTAGTTTTGTGAAACTGGGCTCAAGCTTAAGCCCAGAGTTTGAAAAAGCACTGCCCTTTAGTGAGGCCTGTATGCACCAGCTCCTTTAGAAGTGAAAGGAAATTTATAAAACACAAAACACACATGCAAAGAACTTTCTTTTTGGAAATGAGAAATTTGGTGAAGTGTATACCCAGCACTTAAAGCAGTAAGAACACAAAACTTCCATCTAAACGTCACTGCAGCTGACCAAAAATCTCTCTTTTGTCCATTTTCTGATTTTACCCTTTCCCAGCTGTAAATGAAACAGAATTGGGCATTCCTACTGCTAGCAGGTCAACCAGAATTGCAGTTGTTCTCATACCGTGGCCACCCCTGGAAGTGTTCAAGGCCAGGCTGGATGAGCTTGGAGTAACCTGGTCTAGTGAAAGGTGCCCCTGCCCTTGGCAGGGAGGCTGGAATGAGATGATCCTTCCAACTCAGCCATTTTGTCATTCTGTGATTAGTCTGTGTTAAGTAACATGTATCTGGTACATATAATCACAGTGAACAGACAAATGTATCAGCTAATACTCAGAGCTCGCTGACTAGGGCAGAAGATGGTCCTTGTGAAAGTTGGAAGCTTGAAGCAAATTAATTTGCCCAAAAGCATGAGAAAGTCTTTCCACCCAGGCAGGTGCTACCAGCTCTGCTTGCTCTCAGGCTTCTCTCATCTCTCTCCAAAGCCTCTGGACCTTAATTTGTGGGCAGGAAGGCACTAGAATAAACAGATCACTTTTCCCGTGTGGTGACCCACTAAACATTGCTTAGCTGTTGTGTTCGTGGTTTCACAGTCTTTGGGTTCTGCAAGCAATTCTTCACCGGCATGGAGAAATTCCCTGTGGTGTTCACTCTCCTGTGCCACAGCAGAGCACGGCTGAGCTATTCCATCCTAGTTTGGTGCTGCACCATATGTGTTGCTCTGCACTATCAGTCAAACATAAGATCTGCTGTGAGTGCAGCAGTCAATGAGTTTCCCGTTTCTGTCAGTGCAGACCGTGGACGCTGCTGCTGTGTGGGTGAAGGGCTCTTCCACGGGCACAGTTCAGACCCACAGAGTCACCAGGGTTTTTCTGCGAGCAAACAAAGCCCAGTGAGAGAAGAGTTTGGCAAAGATTGACCGCTGACAGGTGGAATCTGGGGCATTCTGGGCATGAAGAACACCAATGAGAATTGTCATACAGGAATGCAAACTGACCACTTATTTCAAAACAGAGCTCCCAGCTCAGACCAGTTCATGCTCCACATCCATCCCACAAAATTCCTCCATCTAGCACCTTGCCTTTCTGCTGTGGTCTTCAAGCTCTGTGTTGAAGCTCATTGGCAGAACCCCCAGGCACACAGACCTGCATCAAATCCCTGGAGGTGACCCAAGACAGTACTCAAACTCCAGCAAGCAACACCCACCTAATTTATGATCTAACCATAATTTTAAGAGCAGTGTTTTGAACATCCTGCACTTGGTAAAACCACCTAATGAAAGGAGGGGAACATCATCATCTGATGCAACCCAGCCTGGAGCCAAATGAGAGCCAGGACTGTGCAAGAATTCAGCCTCATTTTCCTGCAGTCCCCACTGCACTCAGTGTTAAAGGCCAGATCATTTCAGTGCTTAATCAATACATCAATATAGCAAGTAAATGGCAAGGAGTGTTCATATTTGTCTTGTTACTCCAAGACTGCTCATAAAGCTGAGTTCACGAGCCTGTAAATGAGCCTGCATTACCCCAGTGACTGGAAAGGAATTCCGCATTGGCTTCCCATAGGCTTGGTCACTGAGAGAACAGGAAAAGATAGTAACAGGGTAAGTAAAAGTAAACTGGAATAAAGCCAAAACTAAGGCCTACAAATCTAGCAGGGCAGTCTCAGCTCATAAATACGACCTACCAAGTGGATACTCTGAGCAGCCTGACAGAGGCAGACTGATAAACTTTTTGTAAAAAAAATACCACGAAGTTTTCACAGGCAGAAGCCATTTATTTTGACATCTGTTTTGCCTGCTTGAAAGTGTAGTAGAAATTTCAGCACCATTGCATTAATCTAGACATCTCCGTTTCAAGATCCAGGGATTATTTGATTTGCCAGTGTGAGCCATTTGGTCCCCACTGTGTTCAGAGCCAGGAATCCAAAGACAACAGTTTGACTATTGCTGAAGTTTAGCCAAGAAGACAATTTTTCTGGGGTGGTAGCTGCGAACTCAGAGAATTGATATGGACAGGAAGAATATCTTCTGATGATGAGACAAAACAATCGGCAAGAAGAAAGAAAATATAAAGGTGGATGGGCAAAAGAAAAAGCAGGAGAAAAAAGGAAACAATGAAAAAGGTAAAAAAGAGAAAGAGATAAAAAGAAAAACATAAAAAAGTAAAAATATAGAAGTGGTACCACACAGAAATTCACAGCAGGACCCGTAAGAGTCAGGAGAGTAGGCTATAAGGAGAATTAAAATATGATATGCAAGCTGTGTAGACTCAGGGCGTATTTTTCCAAAAGCCTTTGCATTTCTTAGCCCTCGTGTTTCGGAAGAGTAATGGTAGGACACTACCTATCTCTTTCTTCCCCCTCAGCATTTCCCAGAGGTCACCAGGAGCCAAACTGAACTGCACAAACTATCAATCACTGCTCAGTGTGTGGCTCCGCAGACCTGTTGCAAAATATCCACCGTGACTTCATGGACCACAAAGCACAGATAATGGTTTAGGAGTTATATCCTTCTGGCAGCAGAGACGGGCTGGTCCTCTATCTGAACAGCTTATCTCCAAACCGTATTAATTACTGGAACAAGGCTGCAATTTGTAGCTGCACCAGGGCTTTTTGCCAGCGCAGCTCTGTCAGTCAGATGCCACCAAGAAAGAAATGGGCCAGCAAAGTTTCACAGCAGAGCAAATTTAAGTGCAACTCTTAAGTTTTTAAAACACTGAAGACCGAAGCTGGTCTTTGCAAGCAGGACCCAGCTCAGTTTGCCTGTTCTCAGGGTTAGCCAGCAGGATAACTCTAAACACCAGCTCGGCCAGCTGAGCATTGCAGATGGGAAACTGCCTTCAGCTGAAGGGCACATTACATCTTCCCACAGCTGGTCCTTGAGCAGAGTAAAACCAGCAGAACGGGTCTGGTTCCTGCATTTCTTGGCACAGGGGCAGATTGGAGGCTGGCCAAGGTTGCAACTGGGAAAAAAAATGCACCTTTCCCTCTGCCTCCAATGAGCTGTGCCGGACCACCTGTAACCCCTGCTGCTTCTGAGAAGGGAGCTAAGAAAAGCAGGCATGTGGTCAGTAAACTTACACATTTCATACCTCTATTAGAACATTGTAGGACTCCCTGCGCCACAAGAAGTTGAAAACCAGGGCTGCAGGGAGGATTAGTTCAAATTACTCTATTCAGGTCAGGTTGAAGGAAGGGGATGGGGTGTGTGGATTGTCTCCTGTCTGCATTGGGACCCATCTCCCAACCCTGGGACCTCTCCCCTGAGCTCTTTCATGCTTGGACATGCATTCTTCACAGCCAGCCCCATTCTGAGTTCCCCTGGGAGCTGCACATGCTACCTCCTGAGCTGAGGAGAGGGAGGAGGGCTCTCTGCCCCTTTCTCATCTCCTCTTTCAGTGCACATCACAAGGCAGCCCCAGCAGCGGGTGAGTGCAGCCCATCCTGCTCTCATCAGCAAGTCTGGTCTTCACTGAGCCTTTGGTGCTTTCAGGATGTCAGGTTTGCTCTGTTTATGTGCTGGCAAAATTACCGTGTCGCTCTGCAAGCAGGTAAAGCTGCTGAATAATCAGCCTGTCCAGTCACACTGACAGAGACTTCGAGCCTAAGAGATTTCAAACAGGACATTGTTCCCCAGTGCAGGAGCTATTAGATTCCATAAATTGGTAGGTGCTTTTCTCCTGCAACACTTTTATCGCTAAAAAAAATCAGCAAGGGGCTGTGTGATGTTTTTAAGCCTCCTCTGTGCCCAAAGTAGCCATTACTCATTCCCAGCCCTCATTAATTGCAAGTTGTGATCAGATGATGGGCATCAGTCCCAGCACTCCCATCCCAGCCATAGCTCTATGTTCATTGAAGCGTTTTTCCCTCAGGTTTAAATAAAATGTAATAGTCCATATGCTGCAAAAATACCATTATTTTAAGCAATCTTCCTGATGAATGTTGAAATATCCTGTTGACTAATGGATGGAACTGCATTGTCCTTCTTTCTTTCCAGTTGGGAAGCAAGATTTAAACAGACTAACTGGTTAACTAAATGTCATTAAGCCAAATTGTGTCCTTTGTACAAAATAACGGTGGTTAAGAGATCAGCTAATAATGGGGTTCATCCAAAGACAATGAGAAAACATTTTGTCAATGTCAGTGGGCTCAAAATGTGTCAATTGGCTCAAAATGAAGTTCAAAATTAATTCAGCAAAAGGAGTAAATGTGCCAAATGTGATCAGTAAATTAAGCCATGCTTTCCTTCATTTGTAACAGACTCTGGTCAACATCCTTGCACATATTAATGCTTCTTTTTCTTCCTATCCTTCAAAGCATCCACCACAGCCCCAAGTACTAAGCCCTGCCACTTTGCCTGTGATTGCCTGAAGGTCAGGACAGGCTTCACCTCCACTGAGACCCACCAAAGACCAGCCACTGCTGAATGCTTCATCATTCCACAGCCTGGAGGAAATAAAATAATAAAAAACCCCTCTCAATGATCCGTGACAAACCCACCCCAATGCTCGTGGTGGGGAGACAGGAATTCTGTGCTTTCAATCCACGGTGATCAGCTGGTGGTTGCAGAGAAACAAATGTTTCCCAGTCCCTGCTGGCAGAGGTGTGTGCGGCTCATCACCCTTGCTTGTCTTTAGAGACATAAGAGCTTGGCATAAAGGATTTGCTTTTGTTGTGAGTTTAGATTGCCTTCAATTTGGGTTGAATAGATGTGCTTGGTTCAGGATGCCCACTGTAGGACACATGCCAATATGTCTAGTACAAGGGTCTATTGGCATTTTAGGATTAAAGCACATAAAAATGAGGCCACTGACTTGTGCATAAACAACAACTCTTGTTTCTTTCTTCCAGTAACAGTGACTGTGGGAGGACAACAACACTTGCTGGGACTCTATGACACTGCAGGGCAGGTAAAACATTTATCGTTTTCCTTTCCCATGTGTTTTTTTGTTGTGTTTTGTTTTGTTTTGTTTTTTCTTCCTTTGGTTTGGTTTTTTGTTACTACCATATACTGGGATGTATAGTGGATGTATATTGGATGTTGTTCATCATGTTTGTGGATTTGGGTTTGGTTTTTTTTAACAAATATTAACCACCAGTTGTGAGCTGTAATGCTTGAACTGCTGACCCTCTCATTTTCTACATGGAGCTTTCATTCTGGCTCAGCTACAAAACACACACAAATACATTCATCCCTAAGACTGTATTTCCTCTAATCAAAATGCCACAGCCTGATGAGGCCGTTCAGCCTCCCATATATCCACCTCCTTCTATAAACGTGATGTTTCATACAGTCAGTGTTTTCTTACCTTTGCCACATGGTGGCATTGAAGATACAGAGAAGTCCCATTTCCAAGATCAGAAAACTGATATAATGCAGCACCAGTCTATCAGTCACCAGCTATTGACTTTTTAAGTGGTAACCCAGCCAGATTGGCATCCATCCCAATATCTCTCTCCCAGGTCAAGGATGTCCATTACAGGGGAGTCCATATCCCATGTTTACTCACATATAGAATGCTTTTACTGTTTCCATTGATATGGTGTGGTTGCATCCAAAGTTTGCAGAATAATTCTACCCCCTGGAGAGGAGGAGAAAGTACTTCTCATGCTTTGCTCTGCCAGTACAAGGGCAGAAGAAGGTACAGGGAGCAACACATTTTTGTGGTGATATTTCCCTCTCCTACCTCGGAATGCCAGTGACTGGCAAAACAAAGAAAGAGGCACAGTCTGCACAGAAACCTTGCAGAAAATCACCTGCTGAGAGGGGAGTGAGCAGGTTCCAGACCCTTCACACCCTGGGGAGGTTATAACCTACATCCACCAGCTATTCCAGTCGGAACTGGCACTGGAGCCAGCAGGAGAGAAAGCAGATTTGGTAACTTTACTCTCTCTTGGTTCCACTGACCCTGGATGCAGGGCTTTGCTTTCATCAGGAGCACTTCTTGGCTGTACTGGTTTTGGCCATGACTGACAGCTATGAAATGCACAGACAATACAGAAAGAGACCCTCCTGTCTGCAAAGGGCCACTTCTTGCAGAATATACTTTGCAGTAGTATGCAGAGAGATCAAAAAACCCACACCAGAACAGACTGTCACTTCCAGAAAGCCTGCACTCAGCAGGACTGAGGTTTCGATGCTTTGGGTTTTGCTTCCTTTAATTTTATTCCTATTATGTTTCTGTAGACAGCAACACTCACTTCATAGTTACCTTGGTGGCCCTTAAAGTCCACCCATTCATTCTATTCACATGGTGCAAACAGATGATCCAAAAGCCTGTCCCAAAATATGACCCAAGTCCTTGTTCCATGTCCAAAGCCCGTTCAATTTTCTGTGCCCACAAAAGCAGAGCTTGGAGCACGTGTCACAGTCCAGCAGACCTGCAGGACTTCACAGGTGAGACTGGAGTTATATTCAGTTCTCAGTCACATTTCACCCAGTGCCTTAATATTTCTACTTGTTCTGTAGGGCTGACAGTTCCACCTGCCACACATTTTCTCAGCAACACCTCCTCTTATTTGTCCTCCTGAGCCAGAAGGAACATTAATCTGTCTCTTTGACAAACTTCACCCCTCCATCTATTCCTCCTCATCATTTTGCCATCTCCTGCTTCAAACTGGCCAGATCAACACCTGCCTCCAAGCCCTATTTCTACCTCGTCAGGCTCATCTCCCTCCCAGACCTTGGTCCAGAGGACGTGGCCATCTAGGCCAAACTCAGAGCATGAATCACCCCTTGATGACTAGATTGTGTCTCCGTGGAGGCTGGAAGGATGATGCTTCCCACATGCTCCAGCTATAACGACAGATCATCTGGGTTGTTTCCTCCCTCCTTCTCCTTGTGTTGTGTGGCTTTCCAAAGGCATCAGTGTGAAGTCATAGCCAGAAATAGCCATTACGATGCTATAAAACACATGCTAATGAAATAACAATTGGAAAATGTACTCCTGCAGCAGGACCCTCTGTCAGCCTGAAGGGAGAGCTGGCAGAGACCCCAGATTTGGGGTATCTGGTTTTCTATATCCCTGGCACAAAGAGTCCTAAGAGGAAAAAAACTGGTCTTTTTGCCCCAGGCTGGACTCAGGTGCAAAAGTGTTTTAATGGGGCGTACTTGGCAGCAACATTTAAAAAGCCAGTTCGGGGCTTTTGAGGGGGGGACCCTAACACTGTTGAGCTGTTAGGCAGGAACAGAGGGGAGGGAGCACCACTAGTCAGTGTATCTCAGCCCTGGCAAGTCACAGGCAGGAACTCAGCAAGGCCAGGCCTGGCACTGACATTTCCATGCCAAACCAGTGGTGTTAACTGGGAAACCTTGTGCTCCCTAAAGAGCAGGCGGCACATTGCAAGCAGGGGCAAGGAAAATAAATTATTGATCAGCCACATCCCGAGCCTGTGAGGACTCATGTGCCTTCCCAAACACCACTGTCACTCACTGCAGCACCTCTGGATATGCCCCATACCCATACAAATGTCCAGTCCCTTTTTTACACTATTTGTTTGCCACATGCACCTTGAACCATCTCTGAATAAGAAATGACACCTGTAGGGCCAGAGTGCAAGGTTTTGTAGCCTTCTCCTGGAGAGCAGGTACGTACAGAGACAGGGTCCTTGTCTGATGTCGTTTGGAGGCTCCTGTCAGCCCACAGATCACCTCTTATCCACAACGTTTGTGTTTTAATGTGTCTGTGCTTCCATGTGCCCTGGTGGGAGACAAGACCTCTGTTATGGGACTTGTGGCTGTCCCTCCTTGCAGTTTATATAATGCTCTGTGCTGATAGCTCAAATCAGGAACGGTCCTCTTTAAAAAAAGGATTTTCTAGGCACTCTGAAGGAACAAGGAAAATAAAATTAAATTCGTGCTCCTGTAGCTGTCACAGCGCTCATGGCTTTAATCTGTAATTTTAATGGTACAGTAAGTTCCATCCCATCTAAATATGCACGTCTGGAATATTGGTACCGGCTATTTCTTTCCCAAAAAATCCTAAATAAGGATTCCTCGAGGGCTTGCTGCCACCACGTGGCTGGTTCAGGAGCCTGATTTGCAGCAATTAAACAGAAAATACAGAAAAGTCTTTTACCGGTATCAGTCTGTGTTGGCTGAGCCACAAACATACTCGATCTCAGGTTGGATCTTCTGGATTGAAATAATGTCCCCTAATCAGGCCAGGCCTTCCTAACACACAACATTTACATTAAACTTGTTCGTCTCTGTAAAGCAATTGCTCTGTTGATCCTATCCCATCACTTTGCCTCTATTCACTCCTCTGCTGGGAGCTGGGTGACATCTCCTTTCACCAGCTTCATGAACTGCATCACTGATATTCCCACAAACATCTCTGAGAGTTTTTTCTTTCTATACCCTGAACATGGAGAATCCACTTTCTTGGGAGGTGATACATCCAAAAACACCTCTTCTTGTCTTGTCAATCCTTATTTAGATCAACACTTTCTATGGCACTGGAAAGACAGACATAGGTCAGTTGAACAAATGCTCTGGCTTTGCCCCAAATACTGTGGCTGTGAGGGCTGGAGGTAGTAATCAGGAATTTACTCTTCCTGTCAAAGTGGGCTTGGGACAACGAACATTCAGTTAAACAAAACAAAATATTTTGTTTGTGGTTTAGGATGCTTCTTTAAACTTTTTAATGAGGCAGAGCTAAATTTGGCCTCATACTTCCTTTCAGAGTGAAAAATTAAGGTTTGGGGTGTTTTTTAGAAGCAGTTAGAACAGACTGCTTTTACATAATTCATATTCTGGAAACTGGTGTCCATTCAGAAGTAATATGGGTCAACTTATCACTGTATACTCAAAGAACAAAATACTTCAGAAAGAAGATTTTACAGTCTCAACTCAGAATCAAACCCTCTCATTTGTTGACCCATCCAAGGCAAAGCAGAATTAAGGCTGAACTAAAACACCATCTCATCTGGGCACACGCTGATAGAGCCTTGCATCGCTTTCTCCTGCAGGACAGAGAGCAGCTTGTGTTGCTCCTGCCCCTAATGTGTTTTTTTCCTACCTAGAATAAAAGTTCTCAGTTCTAAGCAACAGCACCTGGGTGTCTTTTTTCCCCCCCTTTTATTAGCTTTATTTCTTTTTATTAACTATTTAATATCTGCAAAGCAAATCTGCACCAGTTGAGTTTCCATACAGTTTAAACCAAAAGCAACCAGACTGCAGAGATTTGAGGCTTGCTCAGAATGCAGAAACTATAAACTGCAGATTTAAATATCAGCCAGGCTTGACAGCAGCATGTATTATTGTTTCCCACACTCCAGCTTTGTGTTCCTTTCCCCTTTTTTGACTCTGGACCCCCCAAAAAGGTCTTCAGAACAGATGTATCCCCTCCAAAAAAACATCTGTTTCATTGCACTGAAATTTTCTTGCAGGTTTCATTGAACAGTACCCACCAGACACAGCTACATATGCTCTCACTGTCAGGCTATCCCTTTCACATGGCTTGCAAAACCTCTGCTTGCTCTCAACTCTTCAAGCCTGAAAACAGACTTAAATTCCTCCTTGAAACTCAGCTATCAAAGCCAGCTCATGACAGAGCACAGCTGTGCTTTGAGCTGTTTGAAAATTCACCCTCTCTGCTACCACCCCGTAGAGAAAACTTCTCTCCTTGTCCTGTCCAGGGCCTGTGGAAACACGGAATCTCCCACAGTGATGTACCCAGGCACTGCAGGCTGGATTTGACCTGCTTTCAATATGAGTGTCTTCTGCTGACTGAATCTTGGTGCAGCAGACTGTGGTGGTACCAAACACACTAACATTTAATATTTAGCCTCTGCACCAACATCTCCATGGGTAATACACACCCAAACAAAATGTATTCGCAGAATCATAGAATGATTTAGTTGGAAGAGACCTTCAGGATTATCTAAATCACAGCCCTGTCCAACCTGGCCTTGAACACTTACAGAGATGGGGCAACTTTCAGCTTTTCTGGGTAAAGATGTTGACAAATCAGCACCCCTGTCTCACAGGGGGTGGTTTCCCCCACAGCAGCTCCCTGAAGGTTAGAACTGTTGAACACTTCATCGAGAGCCAAAGTGGTGCCCCCATCTGCAGTCATCCCCACCTCACAACACTCTTGCTGTTCTCCCCTGGCAGGAGGACTACAACCAGCTGAGACCCCTGTCCTACCCCAACACAGACGTGTTCCTGATCTGTTTCTCAGTGGTGAATCCTGCCTCCTACCACAATGTCCAGGAGGAGTGGGTGCCTGAGCTGAAAGTCTGCATGCCCAACGTGCCTTATGTCCTCATAGGAACACAGGTAATTCTTCTCCTGAGCACTGGGGGGGCTTCAGAGAGAGGGGGTCCTACTCCCCCCAGGGGTGGCAGGAGGCTGAGCTCTGTGGAAAGGTCTCCTATTGTGAACGTCTTATGTGAAATGCAGCCAGATTTTCCCATTGGAGGAAAACTCAGGGACTGGGAATGGAAACCAATGTGCAGATGTCTGGATGGGCAGAACTCATTTCACCTTTTTATTCAAATGTATATTAATGTGGCAATAAGGCATAAATACCCATAGGGAGAAAAGATTTCTTACAGGCCTTCGGTGAGGGGAAAAAACCCATCAAAGTGGTTAGAAGCAGAAGCTAAACTTCAAACTAAATTTTAAGAATGGGAATAATTAACCAAATGACTTGGAGACATGGGAAGGAAGTAGCCTCCCTTCATGCTTTTACATCAACATTGCAACTAGTGAGTCACCATCCTGCTTGGGTTATAGTGATTGTTAGACTGAATGATCAAACCACTTTATTTTGGCCTTAAAATCTATAAATTTATCAATCAAATAAAAATATCTTAAATATGGGTTTGCTTCCAAGACACAGAGTGACTAGAGACTGTGAGAGTAGGGATACAACTCTCTGGAAAATGTCAGAACACTGGACAGTAACCTAAGCCAAGTTAGAGAAACAGGTTAAATTCTGGTCAAAACCAAAATCTTCGTGCCATAGGAAAGGTCATTCATTCAAACACTGGCTTTGTTTTCTACACTGGAATAATCTGAAACACCCATTTTAAAAATAAAAGTGTTACCCTTTGGATTACACACTCTGAAAATGGATGGGTTTGAAATGCCAAAACACTTCGCTTTGATGTTTTTCGTGGAAAAAAAGGATTTTGTTTCAAGTCAGTCGGACTGAGCTGTGTCTGTCTGGCCTGTCAGGGTGGTTTTTGGTGATGCAGTGCAGGGTTGCAGCAGCTTCCTCTGCCAGTGGGGCTCAGGCTTCTCCCAACACTTTCCAAGATGCATTGGGAGAGGACAGATGCCTTTATCTGGGTCTGTAAAGCTATGAATATCTGCCTTAAGAATTACAGCACAGAGTTCGTGTATTTTTTACTAGATTGATCTCCGGGATGATCCCAAAACTTTGGCACGGCTGCTTTACATGAAGGAGAAACCACTCACCTACGAGCATGGAGTGAAGTTAGCAAAGGAGGTAAGAGCTTCTCCTGAGGTCCCATGAAATCCACTGAACACACCTTTCCACTGGGTTTGTTTCATTCAAGGTGAACTTCTCCAGGGCATGCTGGTGGTCCCAGACGGAGATTAAAGCCTCTGTTCAAGCAGACTGGGCCCAGACACTCATTGTAACCCCTGAGCCTGCACTTCTGCTGCCATACCCAGTTGAATCATAGAATTGTAGAACATTCTGAGTTGGAAGGGACCTAAAAGGACCATCGAGTCCCCCTCCTGGCCATACACAGGACAAACCCAAAAATCACACCGTGTGCCTGAGAGAATTGTCCAAAGATTTCTTGAACTCTGGCAGGCTTGGTGCTGTGACCCAGCTCTAAGCAAAGCATCAAGGTACACAGGGCAGCAGGTGCCAAGTGGGCATCAAACCAGATTTTACTGCCTGTTTTACCTAAGTCGAGTGTTTCTTGTTCAGGGTTCTGCCAGGACGTGCATGTGGCAAACCCCTCTCTGCAGTCCCCTCATGTCAAACTCATCCCTATCCCTTACAAAAGCACAGGCAACTTGATTCTCACTTATCCTTTGCACCTGAAGCAGCAGAGAAGGTGCTCCCAAGGTTTCCGTGACATTGCACCTTTCCCCTAGGAATGCAGAGGGATAAAAGCCCTCCCCAAGCCCTGGAATGCAGGATTCTGGACCCCAGCCTTGTCTGCCTCATATGCTCCCCCTGCTGTTGTTGGCCCTGGCCCTCAAAGGCCAACGAGAGCATCCAATAGCAGGACGAGCTAAGTAAACCACAAGGTTGCTGAATAAGCTGAAGCTGCTGAGTTTCCACGCCACTGAGTGTGTTTGTGTCATGCCAGCATCCCCAGGAGAATCCCATCTTAAAGTGATGCTTACCTGTTCCCAGAAATTAGCTGGAAGTCCCCACCAGGTAACAGTTCCCTGGCACTGGAGGAACAGGCAGGACACAAGAATGGCAGGTCAGGGGAGAAGAGCCAAGTATATTAAGGGATTCAGCATCTCTGAAACAAATATGTCTTTGAAACCCTCCCCAGCTGTACATGCAGGAGGCCAAGCTCCTGGTCCAACTCTCTCTGTAGAGTTGTTCAGGGAATTCTTGCTCCCCATTATGCCCTGTGGTGAGATACTTGTGTTGATGGTGATTCTGCTCCCTTGCTCAGGATGACCACCTGACCTTGTCCCTTCATCTCATACACAGCCAGATACAGAACAGAGCAATGACCTAACCTCCTTTCTAAAGGTCTGGGCTTCTCTCTGAGGCAGGACACATGTGCACGTAGAAAGATGCTGGAACAGGGTCACTTTGTCTCTCCCCACAGTGGGTACTCCACTTCCTTCTCTTCTCTTTCAGATTGGAGCACAGTGCTATCTGGAGTGCTCAGCCCTCACCCAGAAAGGCCTTAAGACTGTCTTTGATGAGGCAATCATGACCATTTTCCACCCCAAGAAGAAGAAGAAGCGCTGTGCAAAGTGCCACAGATGCTGCACCCTCGTGTGAAGTCGCTTGGAGAGAGAAGCGAGCTGAGTTCAATGAAACCAAGCAGGTTAGAAAGGCAACGAAGGTCACATGCAACTGAAATGGGGAACATGACCAGAAAAGGGTCCTTCTTACCCAAACACAGGAGCCCTCCATTCTGTGAAACCTCCAAGCTGTATCACACTAGGCCAACTCGTGTCTCTGTGCTTTCCTAACCCTCCAGAGCCATATGTAGCCTGTTCCCACTTCTACTGACTGAACAGAGTCCACAGAAACCAGGATTCCTGCTCCTGCCTGGCTCTTCACCTTAGGAATAAGGTGAAGGTGGCATGTGGGTAAACAAAGAATTAAAGGTGGTAAAAGAAACAGGAGAAACTCCATTTGTGGCCTTAAGTAAGAATCGATCAAAATTAGGAATTTGCAGTACTTAGGAATTGAATCTGAATTGACTGAAAGCACATGGAGATCTGTAGAAATCTAATGTGTAAGATATACACCGTAGGTAGGATGTACTTCAAAATTACTTTTCTTTTATAAGACTTGCTAGTTCAAGAGATACTTTAGTTTGTTCAAACCACATGGAAGCAAAGGTGGAGTGATTCCAGGTTTTTTTCACTTAATGGTGAAACTTCACAACATCAGGATGTTGCTGCACCCAAGCTATCAAAATGGACCAACATTTACCTCCAGACTTAAGGAATGTTCTTACAACAACAAAAAATGCAAATAACTATATTTTTACAGGAGAATGTTCAGGCTGAGCCGTGTTTCCATAAGCTGGGAAAGGAAGAACAGAGTTGTAGCATTAATGAACTGAAACAAAGAAATTCTGCCACCAAAGAACGTTGCCCTAGACATGGAATAGCAGCGTGGAACAATCTCCCTCCCAGCTGAGAACATGAACGAGACACATTGCCATGGCAACTGAGAATTTACCTTATAGATCAGCTGGATTTTTACATCTCACCCAACAGCCAAAAATAGCAAAAACCAAAAAGCCAAAGGTCATGCTGACTTTAAGTCCTTTAAGGTGATCCAGTTGCCTTACGATTATCTTTTTTTATGGAGCATTTCTTAAAAAAAACTCATCAAAGTGATTGCAAACGTTGATTTATTGTAGTCTCCCTCCTCCCTTTGATTGCTTCTCTCTTTGCTCCCATTTTTCCATCTTCATGAAGAGTGCTGTTTTATTTGCAGCGTGGCTTGCAGTCCTCAGGAGTGAACTTTGTCATGAGTGGCAGATGACAGCCAACAGCATGGAAATGGGAAATCCAGCCCAAAAGGGAAGGGAAGTAGCCTGTGAGCTCCCTCTGCTGCTGGAGACATTGTGCCTTTTTGCTAAAACCTCTCCAGAGATCATGTAGTTTTGCACATCACAGCAACACAGACTCTCAGAGGTGAACTCGAAGTGCATCTTGTTATTTGTAGCTGCCTTCAGGTACCTCGGCAGTGCCACGAGACTGTCTTATTTTGGATTTCACTCCCCAAACAGGATATCACAGTACCAGCACATACAGGTTTGAAGAAGTCTGGTGTAACTCCTTGCAAAAGCAGTAGCCAGCATTTCCAGAAGTGCCTGGAGTAAGCAAGTAACAGTAGTGCTCCCTCCCAGCCTGGGGTCACGTGCCCTGCGACCGCACACACACTATCCCGTAAGTGCCAGCCCTCTCCTCTCTGGAAGCACAGCAGCTGAGTACACACATGTCACCAGAAAAGCTGGTGAATTACAGACCTGGTGTTGCTTGGAGTAAGGAGTGACTTCAGCAGGACAACAGGAACTGCTCCCTCAGCACAGGGAAGGGGCCAAGCCTGATGCAGTGCCCAGTCCTGCAGTCATCGAGGCTTACAGGTCCAAGCTCCTCTTTTACACAAATTCCATTTCACAGAATCATAGAACAGTTTGCAATGGAAGTGACCTTAAAGATCATTTAGTTCCAACCCCCAGTTTACCATGGACACCTACAGAAACCAGCTCTGACATCCCAAAACATTTCTAGTTATAAATCAGCAGTTCTCTCTGACAAATGCAATCAGACTCGAGGCAAATGCCTCGTTGCTGTTACCTGGTGGCTTCCACTCACCATCCCTTTCCCACTGCACACAAACATGGATGAAAGCACAGCTGTGCTAAACCAAAGAAAGACAAGAGAAAGTTTTCCTCACTGCTGGATTTTTTTTTTTTTTTGGTGAATATTTTATGTTTGGTTTTATGTTTGGTCCCAGACATTTGCTTCAGATGGCCTGGCTGCTAAAGGCCAGCTCAGAGGAAGGACAGTGCCAAAGCCCAGGGCAGGGATCTGTGCTGTGCCACAGAGTTTGTTGCCATCCCCAGGCAGAGCAGTGAATGTTCAACCCACTGGGACACTGACAATCAGGTGAACTGTAACATGTAAAGAGATATTAGGAGAGTATGAGAAGAACTAGGAGTGGATTAAAGAAATTAATATTTAGGTAATTGTTGTTGGCTTACAACATGACTAGAAATCCACTGGAAAAAAAAATAAGCTTTCAACACATTTCAGAGAAAAATTGTATCTTCACTGTGCTACCATTTAGTTCAGTGGAAACAAATTAGGATGATTGTTTTAGTTCATGTAGGTTGCTGTAGAGTCCATGTACAAGTGTCTGGTTGAAGCAAGTGAAGTCTGGTTTAGCTGGAGCACAATGCAAACACTCAGGCTGGAGCTGCCAGGTATTCCTAGAGCTTCACAAAATGCAGAGGAAATAAAAATCCAGAGTGACAGCTGAGCTCACCGTAACATAATGAGCACACTGCAAAAGTGCAATATAACATCCCAGCATGCATCAGGGAAAGCCACAGATAATCAAAGGGTACTTTTGTGTGCCACTGAGTACCAGGGATAGTTATTAATACTAATTGGATGGCATAGGATTGGGAATAGAATAAAAAATCAAATGGGATTTGAGAAAAACTAGCTACAAAATATATGGTGATGTACAAGCTGAAATATTACTGTCCTAATGTGCTATTCTACAGCACCCTAAACACACCATTCCATGGAGAAAGCAGATAGAAAAGTGTTAATATGCACACAAAAACATTAAGACTAACCAGGGGTTTATTTGCACTTACAAAATGGAGCACATCAAGTTTGTGAGGCAGTAAAATTTCAAGTTTTTCAAGCTGATCTTGACTAAAATTTGACATCTGGGAGCTGCAAGGGAGGGAGGGTGGTCACAGTCCGCTGAGAAATGGCCTCTACACTCCATTTATTTTTAATTTTTTTTTCCAACAAAATCAAATGTTTTAAAAATAGCCACTGTTAATGCAGGTCCCATAAACATTATTCCCGTGTTAGATTATGTACACACACTTATCCATGAAATGTGGCACTCACTTAAGGATATGCCCTGTTACACTATTATTTTGGGGAGGCAGAGCTAGCACAGGTCAATAGACTTTAGAAAGGGATTGTAGGATGTAAGGAGATTCATTGACTATCTGGCAAGTCATACCTAATACCTTCTCTAAAAGCCAGCAGATGGTGTGTGAACAGGCAGCAAAGCTTATTTTCAGAAATATCACAACACCAGACACAGTGCAAGCACAGGCATAAGGCACAGATATAAACTTGAAGTTATTTTCAAGCACCATTAGTAACAAGGAAAGAAAATCAATATAGGATTGCCAGGTGGAAGGAGATGGGTTTTCTCACTGTAAGATGAGCTAGAAATCAGATCCCAATTTCACCTTCAAAGGAACACAGTTAAGGAGAGTCATAAAGGTTATAAACCATCCCTTGGACCTATTTGATGACATCCTCTTATTGCAGCTGATGTCAAAACCTTTCCTGACAGACCTGCCTTTGCTAATAGTCTGCTGTCATTTCAAAAGCACTCACAACTTACAAGAAACCTGCTAGACCCTGTAAAACCCATCTCCTTTAGCCTCTCCTTAAACCATAATGTCCTACCAGGAGTTCTTAACCTGAAGTTCCAGTTACAAACAGAGTTCCTAAAGTATTTTCATACAAACTCCTGCAAGGAGATATTAGAGGTGTTAGGTCTTTGAGAGATATCTCACATAAAACTTATATCATATATCACAGTTAAACAACCCACAGGTGCCTCTGCCCTCCAGAGCCCTGCAAAAAAACACCAGGCTGGTGGAACTGGAACAATCCTGCCACTTCCAGCATGACTTGAAGGAGGTCCCACAAAGACTTCCACAGTTTGTCCTGTGCCTCCCAGAGCTCAGAAAAGCTGGGGAGAATACAGAAACAACGCTCTAACCCTACGCAGGTCCCTCCTGGGCTGTTCAACAGGATATACACCCTGTGTACTTACATCATCCAGGGGTGGTGGTGAGCAGTGCTCAAGGTGAGCTCACCCTGGTTGTTCTGTGTGCCATAAGGTCCCAGACCTTCTCTGTATTATAAATAGCTACTGTTACAGTAGTGTATAGCTTACAGACAACAACCAGCTACAAGCTCTCGCCTCTCATTGCCTTGAATGAGGCAGAATGTGAGTCTTTCCCTCGACATCCACACACACTGGTCCTGATGAAATTATTCTTCTTGCTGGTGGTAACTACAGAATTCCATCCCAAGTCCAGAATGACAAATCAAAACAATCCTTTCAGCAGCTGACATTGACGTTTCTCACCTTTTTTGTCTTTCAAAGCACTGTTTCAATTCACAATAAACACAGAATTAAATATAGTGCTGCATCTTCCTATGAAATAACATTATTCCAAATACTTTTATTAAAGGGACAGATTTTGGCAGTCTTCCTCCTACAGAAGAGAATCTTACTTCACAAGGAACTGTCTCCAACTTCCTCATTTCTAATTCAGTCCCACCGACACTGCTCATGTAAATGAGGGAGGCTGAATATGGACATTGTGACCTGCCCTGTAGTTAACCTATAACAAAATCTCTTCCAGCTGCTCTAGTATTGGTGGCCTGAGTTCCACAAAAAGCCACAGTTTCCCATTCCCTGCACACTCTACAAATCACTTGGTGGTCTGCCATGCTAAGCACCATGATCCGTCTGGTATCTGCCGTCTCTAAGGAAGTGTGGTGGAGAAGAACCAAGAAATTAGTTGGGAAAGGAAAAAAGCCTTGGCCATGCTGCTACACAAACCAAGCAGGACTACCCCAGAAACAGTCACTGCATTGCAACTCTCATCAAGAGGCTAAAATCCACACCAAGGGTGGGAAAACCACCGTAGCAAACAGGGAACAACAGGGAACAAACATTTCTCTGCAGGTGACTGTCTGAATGCAGTGACAAGGATCCATGGGCTTCACCTCCCAGCGACAGCAAGCTGTTGAGATCCCATCCAAGATGTTGTCCCAGGACTCCAGAGACCCAAACTGAGAACCCTTTACAGGAGCTTGGAAAAAGTTGCAGAAGTCCTTGCAAGCAATTTCTGCTGCTGCCTCCCCTCATTGTGCCCAACCTCATATACAGCAGTGACACAGTGGTTGGTTACACCAGTGGCATCCGTCCTGCAGGTGTATTTTCACTGTGCAAGCTGCCATGTCCTCACAAAAATCACAGAATAATTTTGGCTGGAAAAACGCCTCTAAGATCATCAAGTCCAACCATCAATCCAGCACTGCCAAGCCCAGCACTAAGCCACGTCCCTAAGTGCCACATCTATATGTCTTTTGAATACCTTCAGGAATGGTGACTCCACTACTTCCCTAGGCAGCCTAGTTCTCCCTCTAATTCAGATATTTAAGATGCCCATCTGCTTTTATATCTTGCTTACAGCCCATGTCTTTTTCTGTCCCTTTTTTTTCACAAGTGGCACAGCAAATACCTCTTGATTCACCATACTGGAACTTCATCTGGATTAAAAATAGTTTGCAGTGGCATCACTCTGTCTCGAGCCAGGATTGTTTAAAAGCACATTTGTCTCCTCCAGGAAAGCAATCAACATATGCTCATGTTGGCCCGGGGACCATTTGTTCAACAAACAGGTAGAATGCAGGAATCTGGCTGCACATGCCTTTCTCCATGTATTTTCCTTTCCCCCGAGGAGGATTTGTAATGTGTTTTATCCTACATTTAAAAAAAAAAAAAACAAAAACAAAAACCAACAAATCTGGAAATAACGGAACATTTTCTTGATTCACAACTCTATAGGACTGGAGGAGCATCTGCTGTGACAGGAGGTGAGCATGGAGAGACCTACGTCAGATAACTTCTAGACACATTTGAGCTCTATGTAAAAATGAAGACAAATTTCCACTATAAATGTTTATTTTCCTCTTCATGAATAAAGACCATCTGAAAGCAGGAAAAAGCCTCCCACTGATTTCGGTAGTGGCTTGTGATCTCAGCTGTCTTCACCTATCAAAACAAAACAGGAACAGGAATATTTTTGCATCGAAAAGTTGGGACAAAATCGCCAATTAGAAGTCACGAATGCAACAGAATCACATCTACACTTCTGCTCTGGGGGAGAGCTGCAAAATCAGGGCCCAGAGTCACAATCAGTCAATTTGATACTAAAACTTAAATTTTGTTTTAAGATGTTAAGGTGACGCCGAAAACTAGAATGAAAACAAAACTTCCAATTCTCTTTTCTTTGTTTCAGTTAAAGCTCTCAGAAACATTGGAACATGAATGTATTTTTCCTGGGCAGTTCCAGGAACCCCACCAGAAGAGCAAAAATAATCAGATGCTCATTGTAGAAGGAAAATGAGCTCACAAACCCATATATAACAGAGCAAGAAGTAAAAATCACGTGAATCACTGTCAATAGTTAAAAATCTCCAACTTTGAAAATATTGTAACAAGAAAACCTTCGAGCACGATCCCCACCCCCTTCCAGATTGCACAGAACATAATGCAGGGTTTGGTTGCTTCTAACTATAATGTTAGGGTGGGATTTTCAAAGATGCTGTATTTTGGCTTCATTTCAATTCTTATGAAGGCAATGGAAAATTTCAGTGGGGTCCAAACATGGCTAATGTGGAAAACGTTTGAGAGTCTTTATATTTCCTTGTTTTCTGACCTTTTATTTTGGCTGACCAAGCTTTGAGCACATGGACACACTGAGCCAGGTCCAAGAATCTTTTATACCCTTTGGCTCCTTGTTGTGGACTCCTGACAGGAGATGGGGCATCTGGAGACTTTGCTGATCTGATCTTTGGAGGCTGGATTTGAAACGTTCTGTTTCAACCACTACTGAGGCTGAAGATGAAAATGGTTACATTAACAGTATAATATTCAAGGTAAATTGT
This sequence comes from Myiotriccus ornatus, assembly GCA_036023395.1. Taxonomy (NCBI): domain Eukaryota; kingdom Metazoa; phylum Chordata; class Aves; order Passeriformes; family Tyrannidae; genus Myiotriccus; species Myiotriccus ornatus. Next base: position 57,783,689 of record JAYRBT010000177.1, on the reverse strand, counting down.
TATCTTTGCACTCCTTGTTGTCACTTAATTTCATTTCATCCCATTGAGGATGCTGGATTCAATTTCGTTCTGCCAAAGATCAGTTTGAACTCTCAGTGATATCAACTCTGGTGAATTTGACTTTGATCAGAGGTTAATGAATTCAGAGTAAACAGTTGTCACCAGTCTAGAGTTTCCAGATCTTCCAACAAAACAGCTATTTGTATTGATAACATATAGAAAATTTGATCTGGTGTCTGTCAAAGAACTTTGGGTGTAAGACATACCCATAGCAGGACTGTCACAACGTCTCTCCCAGTTCTTCACCCCAAAATAGGCAGCTGCTCTATTTAACTGCATTGCAGACCTGGCAGGCACTGAACTGCCTTGTCAGTTTGGAGTAAATGAGCTCAAACTCTCCCCAAACTTGCAAATATTAATTCATTAACAAGCAGTAACACAAAGTTATGTGAGAGGGGAGAGACCTTGGCAAAGTCTCCTTCACTCATGGGCAGAAGTGACCTGAGGTGGTGAGCCCAGGTGGCCAGGTGGGAAATGCTACAGAGCAAGGCATGGCATGTTGTCTGTGCTTCCCCAAAAATCATGGATTGAGCCTGGTGAAAGGGCTCAGAGGTGCCTCTGTGGAGTCACACCAGGGTATCTGGAGCTCAGCAGCACCTTGAGACTGTGAGGACTTCAAGGAAAGCTGCAGAGAGGAGCAGGGGGATGGAGTGCGAGGATAACTGAATCCAGTTTAACCTGTTATGATGTTGATGCACTTGTCAAATACAAGCATTTCACTGCACAGAGATTCTCTGCTCCCCTGAGAACACAAAGGCAAGGAAATTTTATTTCCTCCTTTTTGTGCTTACTTTATAGCAATACCCAAAAGTATTCACTAAGCAATGCTTAAAAATAACACTGCAACAAGTTATTCTAGTTGAGTTTGTGAATCAGATGTAGTGACCTCAAAACAAAGCAGGACCTAATGCATCATCAGTCAGATCTCAGCCAGTTGAGAAAAGGAGTTATTTACTTGATGTGAGCAATTGAATTTTTCTCTCTTAAAAATTGCTGTGTGCAATACTGCTGGAATCTGAGGCTGGTGAACCAAAGGGTGAGCACTAAAACATTATGTCTGACTTTTGAGTGATATGTCTCCTTTTCAAAGATTAACCAGATCTTCATAATTCACCTCAAAACAATACAATTTCAAGCCAAGGAAATTCGGTTTTCCAGCTATTTTGTTCTGCTTAGTTTAAAAATCATGTAAACAGTATTAGTTTCATTTTTACAGCACATAATTCTGTACTCTTTTGTTTATCCTCTTTTAAACATGTAATTACTGTATATTGTAATGCACATTAATATCATCTATTGTACATAGTTTATTTTAACAAAATAAATGTATTACTAAGTATTTTGACAGCATCCTTTTGAGAAGGTGTGGTGTGTGGTGCTGTGTTTATTTTCCCAGATGCTGATCACATACACCTTTCAGGACTTTTCAGAATAGGAAAAACATATACTAACACACAGGGCTGCTTTTGGGTTCTCCTGAAACCATCTGCACTTTCCTGCAGAAAGTCAAACAGGAGGTGACACGGCAGGTTTGTTTTGGGCATGTTCCTCTTGGGAAACTGTTGCTTGACCAAATCCTCTGCAGCCTGGAAACACAGAAAGGTGGAAGTGTGGGAACTGCCAGTTCTGGTTCCTTGCTGGTACTCAGCCTTCGGCTCACTCTGGTCCCAGGGCATCCCTCAGGGACTGGCCTGGAGATACTTAGTTCTCCATCTTCAACCAATATTAAGGTGATTGGTTGTTGCCCTGTCAGTTAAAATTTCATTTTTCTTTTAAGAAGGTCTTCTTGCCATTACTGTCTGTGGTCTCCACTGTGTTATCACAGCACCGTAAGATTTTTTTTTTCCTTGTTTGAGTGGAAATCTGAAGCATTTTGGAGAGAAGAGAGCATTCAGCAGCCTAGCAGGAGCCTCGTGGTGAAGCAGGTGGAAAAAGGTTAGCCCAAGCAGTCCGAGTTCTGAGGGGAGTTTGTATCCAACCTAACACTTGGATAACAAACCCTCCAATAAGCCCTTACTGATGGCAAGGAAGACGATGAGTTGTGTTACCTGTGGTCCAGCAGGCAGGGCAGGTAGAGAGTCAGGAGGGAAAGCAAAATGCTTACAGGGATGAAGAAGTTACATGAGGAAAGACAGCCCAGATGGACTGAAATTAAGAATATGACTGGCCCCAGTCTTCCAGGGACTCAGTGCAGAGATGTGGATCTTGTTTAAAAAAAAAAAAAAAAAAAAAAAAAAAAAAAAAAAGATAGTGCCTTTGTTACTCAGCTCTCCATTACAACTGTTTTCAAGACCAGAATCAATCCCATTGATCAGCTGGTCTGGTCTCCAAATTAAGATTATAAATCCCACCATTTCTGAAAAATGTCCCTTATACTGGTTGGGCTAAAGCAACTTTCACCAGAGAAAGGCTCTTCTTGTGTTTCTGCAGCTCATAAATCTCAGTGGATTTAACCAGCCCCTGACTGGGGCACTCACTCACAGAGCAAAGACAAAGCATATCAAGGTCCATTCCTAATAAAAAGGCACTGCAGCCCAAATCCTTGGCTGCTATAAAAGGATACAGGACAATCCAAGAGGACCCAGCATGTAACCTGGAATATATTTGATTCACCTGTCCCCAGAGGAAGATGGTGTTACTCACCACACTTTCCATGGCGAGACTTTATCTTGGAAGTGGCATGGAGGACCTGCATGTCTGGGGTTAACAACAAGGTGCCAAAGGGATCCCCCAGAGCAGAAACTTCCTAAACTGCTGCCAGACAAAGCTGGGTGGATATAGGCAGAGAAGGAAACCTCTGTACAGCCCTGATGCTTTCACATTTCCCTGAAGATCCACGCTTGGCTACTGTCCGTGTCAGGATGTTGGGCGAGACGGCCCTTTGCTCTGACCTGGGGCGGAGGTTCCTCTGTTTTGGTACGAGCACAATGAGAGCAGAGGGAGCTGCCTGTCCTGTCCCCTTAAGAGAAATCCAGCCAGTGCAGGAAACACCCATCCGGGAGGCATCCTGCCCTCCTTCTCACGGCGACTCAGGCCTGGGGGTCGGGGTAACAGATACTGATTTCTGGCACGGTCAGGCTGGCTGGGCACACCAGCGGCAGCACGGGAATGAGGGGAGCTGAGCTTCAGGGGCCAGTGGACTTTTGTCACTGTCATGAAACAGGAAAGGATTGTGACAAATTGAAGCACTGCATGATAGTGAGTATTGCTGTCCAGGTTAAAAGAGTGGCAATAAACCTGAGACAGTTAGGATGCAGATATGACTGATCACAAGGGACTTTGCAGCCTTGTGACCTTACACTCCAAAACACACAGTAGAGAAGAAAAAAGTCATGTATATAATCATTCCCAGTGTCCAGAAGGGAAACTGAGGCACAAAAAATTCCACTGATTTTCAGATTCCACGTTATTTTCAGATAATACCTGCGATGTGACAGCCTCTGTGGCAAACACTTCCTGCAAACATGCACCAAAAAACGGAAGGGCCATTTAACTGCTTTGGACAGATGGGATGATGAGATTTAAATCTGTGGATTTAAAGAGCATTAAAATGCTCCCACTGTGATTAAGATGGCCTTGGGGAGGGGCTTCTCATCCTCTGAAATGTGGGGGCTATGTTGACTGCCTGCAAATTCCAAGCAGGACATACTGTCCCAGCTGCAACATAAAGGGTGTGAAATCCTGGAGACCCGGTCACAAGTAGGGCCTGTTGCAGCAGGATAAAGGGTCATGGTTTTAAATTAAAAGAAGGTTGATTTAGACAAGATATAAAGAAGAAGTTTTTTAGTTTTTTCCAGTGAGAGGGGTGAGGCACTGGCACAGGTTGCCTGGAGTGGATGCCCCATCCCTGGAAACGTTCAAGGTGCCTTGAGTAACCTGGTCTAATTGAAGATGTCCCTGCTCATTGTGTGGGTTTGTGACGAGGTGACCTTAAAAGGTCCCTTCCAACCCAAACCATTCAATGATTCTAAGTATCAAAATCAGCAGGAATTTAACACAATGAAGACCTAGCACTCTAATATTAACTTCTGGGAAAGAAGCCCCAGCAGCAGGAATGAAGTTGCTCTCTTGAAAGTCAGTGTTGTTTGTCTACTTTTGGGAACTCAGCAGAGCTGGATGAAGAGGGATCTGGACCAGTCAAATTATAGTATCATAGGATCATTTAGGTTGGAAAAGGCTTTTAAGATCATTGAGTCCAACCATTAACCCAGCACCACCAAGCCCACCATTAGAACATGTCCCCAAGTGGCGCATTTACACATTTTTTTAAATCCCTCCAGGGATCACTTCCCTGGCAAATGAGTTGTTGGGCTCTGGTGTCAGCTGGACTTTTGTCACTCAGAGCAAATCCACAGCATCACCAGACACTTTTGTTCTTCTCCTTAAAAGACCATCTTGAAGCGGTCTTTTACTGGATGGGTTCAGTCAGTACATCCTTCCCACCTTCCTCTTCTGACCTCGGTCTGGCTGCATCGCTCAAACTCTTCTCACGCCCTGCAGTGTTTTCGTCTGGTCACCTGCTGAGGTTTCTACTGTCTCACCATGTCTGGGTACAGCCCTTATTTCCTGCTGGCTGCAAAGGAAGTAAGTTTGCCACTTCCTAACCCTACCTCTAATCCTGGGACTATAGCACAGCCAGACTCCATCAGAGAAACTCAGTGAAGGAAATGACTTCACATCAAGGAGATGTTTTGCAGGTGTTCACAGCTCTGGCAAAGAGTTTGCAGGAGTTTATACATATTCTACGTGAGAAATCTCTGTGCATAAATAAAGAGGGACACGTTGCTTTGAATTGCGTTCATACTACAATGGCGAGGTTTATTAAAGACACAAAATAATTTGCATTTTTCCATAATAACTGTGATGCCAGTTAAAAATATTAGAGGGATTATGAGATGCAATTTGAAACAAAACATGAGGACTTTTTAAATGAAAACTGCTGCTGTTGGACAGAGCAGTCTCTATCCAAAATTACAGAAGGCAGAGTGATAAAATCACCTCCTTCCTACTCAGCCACAGTGCAGCTTTTCCAGTTCCACTGACAGAAAAAAAATGGCATCAACTAATAAACTGAAGGTTAAATTAGATCTGTCTCAGTGAGGACAGTACACCTGGGGAAGTTTCAAGCAGGCATCCCCGGCAATGAAGGTGACTGCAGCCAGAAGACAAGGCACTGAATGGGGGGAAAGCAGGTGCAGGTATTACTCTCAGCAGCAATTCTCTCCTAATGGCTATCTGAGAAGGTGTCTTTGTTTCGTAAGCTCCTGTGAGCCTCTCCCACTTGGCAAATCTTCCCATGTTCATACAATTTCCCATTTTGTTCAGGGGGAAAATGAGGGATGAATGTGGATCTGTCCTCCTGCAGGTGGGAACCAGAGGACAAAGGCACTTCTGTGGCTGTGGTCACAGGGGGCTCTTGCAGCAGCTCCCAGATGTCCCCCCTGGCTAGGTCTGAGGGGGTGTGAACTGTCCTTTGGCCTGTCTGCTCTCTTTCCTGTCCTGGACTTGTCTCACTCACCATTACTGGATGCTCCACAGCTTTCCTGTCAGCTCATCTGGCTGTCCCCCAGCTCTCTGTGCATCCTCAGAGGAGCAGGTCTCCCTGGAACTCAGCGGTGCAGGGAGCTGTGGGAACACCCCTCGCAGCCCCCTCTTTCCCACCACCTCAGCCAGGGGCTCGCTGAAACCAAACCAGGATCGCTGCATTTTGGCTTGGTCCCTCTAACTCTGGAAATTGTCAGGAGAGACTCCTTGGGCTCTGCAGAGTCTTGATGATTCTGCATGAAGCCAGTTCCCCTCCAATCCCTGGACAAAAGCAGATGGATCTACACATTAATGTGTTCCTCTCTTTTTTCTTTTTTCGAGGAATTGCCCCTTGTGAGGCAAAATTTTTTTCAGGAAAATAACTCTAATTAAGCAAAGCACTCAAATACATGCTTAACTATGAAGGTCCACTGATACTGAGCAAAACACTTAATCATGAGCTTAAGTACTTGGCTGAGTCAGGGCTGAGCATGCATTCACCCTAATTTCAAGGCAGTGATTTGGATACTCATTTCTATTTCTTTGGCCTTAAGACATTTTTCTTTGGCTGTTATTCCTGAATGACCAGGTTAAAAATAACTAATGGAGAGAGGGTGGGAGGGTGAGGTGGTGGAAATGGTGGTAACTGCATTTATGTTACTGGGAAGGATTTAAACCCCCGGTTAAGAAGGAGGCTGTTACAGGGGAGGCAATGCCTTTGTGAGCTGTTTCCACCCCCCAGTGACTGCTTAGTCTGCTTCGTATGTGGAGAGAAGGTCACACAGCATGAAAAGCTCATGAGGAAGGGAAACTGCATCATTCCTTTTCACCACAGGGTTTGCTATTGTCAGGCTGTGCATTAATTTTCTACAGCAATAATGCTTTGAACAGCAGGAGGAGAGGGGATTAAGCCTCATCTGCCCAGAGAAGCGAGTGATTAGGAGTATTAGGAGGTGAGATCAAATTCAGGACCAATTTACACCCTCAGCAATGCCGGAGGAGGTACCAGGGGTGTGAAGCCGGGGAAGAACTTGGCCCCTCCTTGCCTGAGCTGGGGAGGGAGCTCAGTAAGTCTCACACTCGGTGGTGGCGGTGGAGCAGATGTCACAGTCGCACCGGATGGCCACGGGGTAGGTGTAGAAGGGATCCACGTCAGGGGCACACTTGGGCAGCTTCACCGTCACCAACTTGGTCTCGTTGTAGGTGCAGATACGGTGATGGGACTCGATGTAAGGCGGCTCCAGGATCGGTTTCTGCAGGGGAGAAGCGCCGGCCTCAGGCAGGAAGCGAGACAAACATCTGGAGTCCCGGCCTCCTCAGGGGGGATTTAGTGTAAATAGAGGAGCTACTGGATCAGGTGGAAGGGGACATGGAAGTAATTTTTAGGCTGCATCCTTCAGCACTTGCCTTTTGGAGCCCTGCCACAGAGGGGGAGTGGGTGTATCTGCGTGTTTCAGTTTGTGTAAAGCATAAAAGCCCCAATTAAAAGCTGCTTGAAGGAAGACAAAAGATTATCCAAAAAGCTGGTTTTCAGCAGAATACAAGTGTTTCAACCAAATGATGCCAAAAGCAGCTGCTTTCTTCCAAAAGCATTGATTTTCCATTAAACACATTCTGCTGGAAACCCCTCTGTGTGCACAATCTGACTAAGAGAAGGGGTGCATCCACGTGCCAAGGCTGGTTTCTTTCTCAGCCAGACCAGTCTTCCCAGTCAGGCTGCGTGTCCCACAAAGCCCAGTGGGTGTACACTGTGAGGAAAGCTCTCAGCACAGCAGCCAGCAGAGAAGCCTGCAGTTCTTCCTGAGAAAAACAGCTTGGCCAGAGACCTCAGCCATCGGGAGATGATGGGAGCATGGAGGCCTTGAAACCCGCACTGTCATGTGGTATCACAGTGGCATTGCTTTTGCTGAAAGCTTTTTTTTTTTCCCCTAAGAGGAACACCCATTTTCCAAAGACTCCAAGAAGGGGCAGCGCACACAGCAGTGGGAGTCCACTGTCATCCTCTCACTTGCACAGATGGGAAACAGCATAAGATAACACAGCCAGGAGACACTTTAGTATCTCTCTTTCACTCTCTGCTGCCTAAAGAGCCCTCCCTGGAAAACAAGAATGATGGCATGGAGGAGAACAGATGCAACATCTCATCAAGAAGACATCCAGACACTCTCCCTCTTACAAACCCCCCATCCAAGCACATCGTGCTGCTTCCTGGAAGCTGTTGAGCCTACAGCCAGATGAATTCAGCTGAACTACATCCCAGTGGTATTGCAATACACTGGGACTGAAAAGTCTGTGCTGCCAGAGGAGCCTGGGGGTAGGGGAAACCAGGTGTCAAGAGGTCCCCCGAAGGAACCTTATCCCCCCGTGGAATCTGGCCACCGGTGACCTTCCCTCTCGTCTCACCAAGTCACAAAGGAGGGCAGTCAGAGCTGTCCCAAAAACCCTTGTTCCTCCTCTGGTCACCAATGCAGACCTTGCCTTCATGCAGCAAAATCCCTCTGAGTGTCTCAAGGCTTCCTTGAAAAAATTAAACTGGGATTGGCCCCTTGAGCCTTCCTGTGGCAGAAAGGCAAAGACAGTCAGAAAGTTTTTCTCTGAGTGTAGATGTGCTTATGCTCTTTCTTCCTCCCCTTGTACACCCCTAAAACTTAAGTACTTCATATCTACACAGCACTGTGACTTAAAACAGGACCAAATTAGAAACAGACCCTATCTTTGGGATTTCCTTTTCAGAACAAAATATATTACCCATCAATTGGGGGCTCCATCTTAATCTCAAAGGAATTTTTTTTCAAGTGAAAAGTAATAAAGTCCTCCTCTCCTTAAAATGTTCTAGCTGTAAGAGGCTTTCAGATTGCGTAGTGAGAGTTTTACATAAGGGCTTCATTGATGTCATCACGGGACCCGCATCCCCCTCTGGGGCAGGGGAAGGAGGGAGGGAACAACCGGCCGCAGAGGCTGCTGTCGGTGGTGGGGAGGGGGTCACCGAGTGCGACACAGCCCTCGTCCATTTAGTAGATACCTGCAAGTTATTTAATGCTGGGTGGGTGTCTGTGGAGGGATTCTGGGGGGAGGAATCAGCACCCAGGGATGTCAGTGCCCTCCAGCACAGCCTCACCTCCCAGGTCTCGCAGCGACCCCAGCATGCGTCCGTGGTCACTCGCAGCCCCCGGCACCCGGGCTTCTTGGCCAGGAAGGTGAATTCCCGCACGGCACAGCCGATGAAGGTCCTCAGGTCGATGGCAGAGGTCTTGAGTGTGCTGCCACAGCCCCCCAGCAGCAGGAGAAGGAGAGCAACTGGGATCACACAGTGGAGCTTCATGCTGAGGCAGAAGGGAGAGAAGTGGAGGGTTGGGAGAGCCAGAACGTCTAGGAGACATGAAGGGCAAGTGGACAGGCTAAGATGAAGCTGGGACACCCTTTTCTCCCTTTGGACACACCGTTCTCCATCATCACTCAGCCTGAGAGAAGGTGAGCAGACAGAGGAATGAGGGGTCACCTACTCCCAGAAGTGGGAAATCTCAGTAAAAAGTTCTGCCACAGAAAGCAGCAGAGTGAAGACTTTCCCTGCAGAGTAGTGGGAGTTCGCCTGGAAGAGATAAAGCCACCAGCCAGTGCCTCAGCCCCACTGAAATCTCCATGTTGCAGGGTTGCTTTGCAGGAGATGCCTTTCTACCAGCCCTTTTGGGTTGCCTGGAGCTCACACAAGGCCAATAGCTGAGCAGGTAGGAGCCAAGCATCCCTGAATTTGTGCTACGATCTCAGCATCTCCCAGAAGTGTTACTGGAGTTGCCATTACCAACACCCTGAGCACTGGACTCGTGCAGTTCACCTCCGAGGTCTGCAGCCAGGGGGGCTGGTTGTCCCTTTGGCACACACTGCCCTACACCCAGCTCAGACCCAGCCAAGGCTGCCAAGCCAGTGATCAGAGATGGTAAAGCAAGGGGGGACGTGGCCAAGGTGACCAGAGGAGGCTTGAACTCTTCACACCTGAGCAGCCCAGCATACACCAAGACCATCTGATACCTGCTGATCTTCTGTCTCAGTAAAACAAGCAACTGGCTTTTCAGAAAAACTTCCCCTGTCCAAAAGAAAAAAAAAAAAGAAAAGAGCTGGAAAGTAGCTCTAAGCCACAAGATGATGCATTTTATACTTCAGATACTTGCACTGCATCCAGACTTGACACTTCATTTCGAGAAAGTCAGCTACTGCACGGGGCACAGACTGGTGTGCACTGGCCTGTGTCCTCAGCTGGATAGACCAAAAGTAAATGAGCTGGGCCTGGCTTTTCCCTGGCTGAGGCTTAAGGCTCTGAGCTCCTGTTAAACCAAATGCTTTAAATTTGCTAAATCAAAGCGATGGCCCAGCACACGGTGCTTGCTTCATACAAGTCACCATGCATACACTACAGTCCTACATGTGATTAAATGAGAGTATGTGTATATATAAGCTTCAATAGAGTAAAAAAAAAAAAAAAAAAAAAAGATAAAATTCTATATTTTTAAAGAAAGACATATGAGAGTAAAATAGAAAAACTTCAGAGCAAATCAAACATATATTCTTTGTCACTTTAGCAAACCCTGCTGCTTTATTCATGAGCCGGAGCCATGACAGGGAGCAAACACAGACACACACTCACCTAACTTGTTGGAGTCAGAATTCCTTTTGCAGTTTTAAATCGCAGATGATGTTTAAGGACGTTCAGAGTGAGCAGCAGGAGACCTGCACAGCAATCTTTGTCAGCTTTGTGATCAGTGGATCTGCCCAGCAGCTGCTACTGGGTTGTTTAATTGCCCAAATTTATAGGAAGGGTCTTGCCAATCAAGGCAGATCCTTACTTGAACTACCCAAGGCGTCAAAGTCATTGACTGTAAAGAGAGGCTCCCCTTTCCAACAGTGATTATCTTCAAGAGAATTATTGGTTTTTAGGTTATTGTTTCATAACTTCAGCCCTGAAACAAAAGGAGCATCTCAGTGAGTGAAATTATGAGCGTGCACTGGGGCAAAATGGATCTTCTTTTCCGTGGTGGAATATCAACACCTTTGTGAGGGGATTGGAGGTTGGCTCTGAAATCATTACCCTCCTAATTAACAAGCCCTGAGTAAACATTCTCAAGGGAGGCTTTTTGGATATTTGTGCGAAAAAACACCTGGATTTTTGCCAGTTGCATTAGACCCTTTTTATTCGATTGCTCTGTACAAGCAAGGGCAAGGGATAGGGGGAGGAGGTGTGAGTATGCAAGGAAAGCAGGTGTTCTCCTGGCGAGCCAGGCAGCTGCCACACAGGTGAGCACCACGGTGAAAGGAAATTTAGGAATCCTGTCCACTGCCTTCACCATGCAAACAGAATTTTCAGCTATTCACAGGACAGAGAGCAGCCAAGGGACCGTGGTTCCCTGAGGAATTTGCTGGTCAGTGAGTTCCTAAAAGATGAGTGGGAGAGAGAAGAGCAGCCACAAGCTCACCTGGGGAAAGTCACCTCCTTTCCTTTCTGCCATGGCTGGACAGTGACTTGCCAGCAGCGATTGCTCCAGTACCCAGGCACGTCAGGACAAGGCAGGGCAAGTGTCAGGGATTATCCACCCTTTGGGATGATGTTGCTAAAGGTGGCCACAACAACACAACCCAGCCCTGAGAATAGAAAACACAGAGGAAATCTTGATTCAAATAAGATTCATCCTACAATGTTTCGGGGGGGGGGGGGAGGAGAGGGGCGCAATTGAAAAACCCAACAACAACCAACCAAAATAGCATCTGTTGATGTCCAGAACAAGCATCTCATTGAATATGAAGCAGTTATTACTATGAGTTCGTTAATTTACCTTACAATTATCCAACACATTCTTCTGGTGGGTTGTATTCAGGCTTTTTTTGTAGTGTAAGCTACGGAAACCAGCAAATACACACTGACGAAATGGGGTATTGAACCATTCCTGACCAAACAAGGTAGATCACATAGGTGCTCCCCCTTTTTCAGGATGAATAACTCATGGCTCAAGATCTTGGTTTCACTTCCAAGGTCAACAGCCCGCACTTGGTGCAGCAGCAGGGCTCACACTCGTGCTCACACCTCCTGGGAAGCCCAGACCACTTGCTCTACTTCACTGTTCAGCTTGGAGCAGCCACACAAGCTGGTGTGTAAAAGGCTGGTTATTTACCCTCAAGATTTGCCTTTTCTGTTTAATTTAGGAAACAGTGATTGGGAGAAGTGAAAGAGGGAAGGGAAAAAAACAAAACAAAACAGAATTTTAACTAAAAATTTGCAAGCTGTCCTGAAGTTGGGAGGGAGGGGATGTTTAAAATCTGTCCCAGTACTCTCACTCATTATTATTCAGTCTCACTCACAGTAAAGGATTCCAGCTTCAAGTGAAGAGTGATCAGGTGGGACATTGGATCAGGAATACTGAATGGAGGTGTTGTAAATGCCTCCATAGATGTGATCACCAGACACGTCCTGGACACCTTTTTCCCGCATTGAAACCAATTGGGAAAAGCATGAGATTCAAAGACAAATTAGATCACAGGGAGATCTAGAGGAACAGCCAAAGTCTTATCACTGATCTAAAACTATCAACAACTTTCCACCCTAAACTATTTTTCCATAATTTTCCCTGACCAAAAATAAAGCTAGAAAATAAGCTTTTAAAGGCTTTTTAAAAATACGCAGTTTAAAAGTTCCTGACTTGCAGAGAAAGCAGGTAAAAGGGGAAATATCAAGCTAAAGTTCCCTTTATTTCATTCTGGAAATGTGCCAGCAAAAATCAGCCCAAGATTAGAGACAGCTACAGGAAATACATGCCAGATGGCAGATGAGCCAGCTTTGACAGATCCCTCTTCTTCTATGGATTAGAAAACCAGGTGCTGGACTTTTTGTGTAATTTAGTTTAGTTTCGGTGACTTCAGCTAACTAATATTCTGTTCTCTTGTCTCCATCTGTACTGGACAGTCCTATAAAGTAAAACAAAAGAGAAATTGCAGACTCTAATTTCCTCTCCAGAATATCCTGTTTGTGGAGCAGACATCAGTTGCTGAAGGACTTTCAGGTGAAAAGCTTGAGTGTTGGCTTTTTCCCACCCAGAGTTTTGCTGGCTTATTGATTTGTGATTTTTGGTGGGTTTTTTATTTAAATTAGTTAATAAATATGCCACTGGGATTTCAAATTGGACTGGTCATGAGGAAGGAGCTGAGATGTGCTATTTAATGAGACAGGCCAAGGGAAATAACAGTGTTGAGTGGCTGCACGTAGTAAGTACTGCAGCAAAACATGTAGGCAGTGACAGGCCAAAAAGAACCTGGTAACCATTCAGGCAAGCAAAGACAGTGACTGGGCAGGAGATGCTTAATGCACTGCACACAAGAGAGACTGGGAAGGGCGGGTGCTAGTTCAGAAGTAAGACAGAAGGAAAAATGGATGAGGAAATGTGTGCTATGGGTTGGCTGGCCAAGCTCACAGGAGTTGGCATCCAAGAGGGGATAGAATTCAGATTAGAACAGAGTGAGTCATAAAACTATCAGGTAGGAGGTGAAGCTATGTATGTTAGATGTAATTTGATGAACTTGCTGAAAAAATTTGCACCAGAATCACTTTTCCCTATACAAGCTAACATTAGACTCTTTTTTAACAGGTTGTTTACTCTTTGCTGGTAGTTTTGGAAAAACGAAAAAAAAAAAAAAAGATAACCCTTATGTCCTGAAAACAGCATTTCAAACAAGTACGTTATGATTCTTTAATCCATCCCCTCGGCAGCTGAGTATTTGTCTTGGAGTGCGACTTTCTGTCGTTTGCTACATTTCTAAAGAATGCAAAGAATTGGTTTGTAAAGGGACAGACAAAGTAGGTTTAACCTTGAGAGGGCATGGCTGATCTGTAAATGAAAATCAAAGGAAGCGAGGAAAGCTCATCAAAAAGCTGTGGTAGAAATACTGCCAAGTGCAGGCACAGACAGGACAATGCAGCCGTCAGGAAACGTGTTCTCGGGTGGTAACGAGATAAATGTGGACTCTCCCTGCTAACAATGGGACACCAGTCCTGGCTGAAGGTCTCAGGCACACAAAGCCACTTCTACTTTAAAAAATTTCCCTTCCTGAGCTTAACACAACACGAACTGGCACCGGTTGAATGAGCATTAGGGTGAGAAGAATGTAGTCAGGAAAGAGGATTTTTTGAGGCAGTAAATCACACCACACTCAGTACTTAGGGGAATGACCCATCTTATAGAGGAGATAAATATTCCTTTCAGCTTGTGGGGGTACCTGTGCTATGAACAGCAGAACAGCCCAATGAACACACCTGTAAAATGCAACCCAGGAGATCTGAAATGCTGTGAAACAGCTCTGCACCAGCAGCAGAAATATCACAGCTGCTCCAGCACGACTGCCTTACAGGCATGGCTGTTATGAGAGAACTGTCAGACACTGTTCCTCTCCTCCTTTCCCATCAGACTTGGAAAGTGAAATCTCAGGGTGAGGCTTAACAGTAACAAAAAACACTAATCCATAGGTTGCTTGAGGCACATCTAGCCTGGTGAGATAACTCTATTCTGCTCAGAAAGGCCTGTAGCAATGATGGATTCAATCCAGAAGAGGACTAATGAAGGTCCTACAGCCTCTCCAAGAGCCAAAGCTTCCAAAAATAGGTAGTGAGAATCTCTAACATACAGGTATTGCACCCAAACCAAGCTAATTCCAATAAAGATAAATCCATAGCAGAACTGCAAGTTCAGTTTAGAACCTGATCATAACCTGATTTTATACAATATGGACAAAGATTCTGTATTATAGATTGGACACTTTTATTAAAATTCCTTTTTTACATGTTTATATATAGAGGACCTCAGAAAAACTAATTTCTCAAACCTTAAACTCTGAGCAAAATGCTTTGAAACTAAAAATCAGAAAGAAAAGTATAAAGGCAAGTAGGAAATAAAGAGACTCCGTGGTCAAGAAAAGGACAGCTTTTGTGCAAAGCAAAATGCGTCCTGACCTAATGGTGAAGGCTAGCAACAATTTAAAACAAAAGGCATGATACTGATACCTGTCCCAGTCTGAGTAGTGCAAATGTTGGTTGTGGAGTCATAGTCTACAGAAGCAGGAAGTTACATCTTGTAAGGATTAAGAACTGCTTAAGACATGTTTCTCAAAGACTGACTGCCAGAAGGAATTCACTTGCAAGAGGGACATTCTTGGGAAGCTCCCCAAAGATTTAGGAGTTGTGATATATACAGCAATAAGGGGGATAAAAAACAAGGGGGGAAAAAAGCATATCCAGAATGTATGAGGAGGAGAGTGAAGGCACAACTCCAAGTCTAGGCTGTGAAACTCCTTTGTCACGGTCCTTATGAAAGTAAAGAGACTCCCTTTTAAGGCTACCATATCTCTGCACTGAAGAGGTGTCTTTGTCAAGCATAGATCCCAGTAA
>JAYRBT010000177.1:57727151-57768588 GCA_036023395.1 Myiotriccus ornatus | reverse complement strand
AAGTAAAGAGACTCCCTTTTAAGGCTACCATATCTCTGCACTGAAGAGGTGTCTTTGTCAAGCATAGATCCCAGTAATAAGAAATACAACACCACTAATTGAGGGAGAAGGGGATTGCTTTCTCTGTTTTGCCAATGCCAAACACATTATGGGATCAGAGCACGGGAAATACTGTCAATTTAAAACCAAAAGACAAAAAGGCACAATCAGGGTCTGAAAATAACCAGCACCATGAAAATTTGCAGTTGACCAAGGCTGACTAACAGGCCATGAACTGGTGAAAAAATGGGTCTAGTTAATGCAAAAGCAATCCTCAATACAGAGATGTACAAACTTCCCAGAAGACCAGAGACTTTTGCTTGGCATGAAGTCCTTGAGTAAATCCCTGGTTCCTGACAAGTTTTGAGCCCTTCTGACATCTGCAAGGCAAGGCGAGGCAATATGTGGTTGAGTGTGAAAACAAATGGCATAAATGACAGCTTCCAAGATTAGCATTCCTCTGTGTTCAGCATGCCACCCTGCCTCAGGGGAAACTCAACCAGGAAAACTTCCTGAGCAACAGGAAGATACACAAATGGGCGAAGAAATCATTGTCATAAACGATCACTGATACGTCGTTACAATGCTGGAGGGGAAAGCGTTGACTGATCTGAAACCATTTGCAACAAAAAGGGGTTATTCTATAGCACAGAATAAAAAATATAGGTATCATGCTATAGATACAATTCTATGAGTAGAGATGATATAGAGATGATATTCTGGGATATGCTATTATATGATATATGGAAAGGGAAGACCTGGGGAATTACAGGCAGGTCGATCTCACCACTGTGCCTGGCAAGACCATGGAGCAGATCCTGATGGAAACTGTGCTAAGGCACATGGAAAGCTGAGAGGTGATTGGTGACAGCCAGCATGGCTTCACTATAAGCAAATGATGCCTGGCAAATTTGGCACCTTTCTACAGCAAGGTCACATTGCTGGTGGATGAGGGAAGAGAGACTGTCACCATCTACCTGGACTTGTGCAAAACATCTGACACTGTCACACACAGCATCCTTTTCTCTAAACTGGAGAGATGGATTTCATGGGTGGACCACTCAGTGGATAAGGAATTGGCTTGATGGTCCAGTTCCAGATCAGGTGCATCCAGAGGGACCTGGACAGGCTGGAGAGGTGGACCCAATCAAACCTCTTGAAGTTCAACAGGGCCCAGTGCAAGGTCCTAAACTGGGGCTGGGGCAACCGCAAGCACAAATACAGGCTGGGCAGAGATGGGATTGAGAGCAGCCCCAAGGAGACAGATTTGGGGGTGCTGGTTGATAAAAAGCTGGACATGAGCCCGGCAGTGTGCACTGACAGCCCAGAAAGCCAGCTGTGTCCTGGCTTACATCAAAAGCAGCATGGGCAGCGGTCAAGGAAGGTGATTCTGCCCCTCTACTCTGCTCTGGTAAGATCCCACCTGGACTACTGAGTCCAGCTCTGGGTTCCCCAGCTTAAGATGTGGACCTGTTGGAACAGGTCCAGAGGAGGCCATAAAATGCTCAGAGGGCTGGAGCACCTCTGCTATGCAGACAGACAGAGTTGGGGCTATTCATCCAGGAGAATACTCCAGGGAGACCTTATACCACCTTCCAGTACCTAAAGGTTCTCCAAGAGAGCTGAAGAGGGACTTTTGACAAGGGTATGGAATGGCTTTAAACTGAAAGAAGGCAGGTTTACATTAAAAACCTGCTATACTCCTACATTAGGAATAAATTCTTCCCTGTGAGGGTGGTGAGGCCCTGGCACAGGTTGCCTGGAGAAGCTGTGGATGCCCCATCCCTGGAGGGGAGGGCTGGATGGATGGGCCAGGTTGGATGGGGCTTGGAGCAACCTGGTCTAGTGGAAGGTGTCCCTGCCCAGGGCAGGGGGGTTGAAACTGGATGGTCTTGAAGGTCCCTTCCAATCCAAACCATTCTGTGATTCTGTGGTGACAGAGACACCACAGCTACACTCCTGTGCATGTGTGGATCAAAACTGACACAGGTTCCCTGGTGTCTGGTAGGGGCAATAACTGTAAAGCAGCTTTTGCTCAACAAGATAGTAACATGGACATAAATCCAAAATATTCATAAAACCTGAGAAATATTAAGCACTATCATTCTGTCAAATTTGCTAAAAACAGCCAAAGGGGTTAACAGAAATAAAAGCAATTAAGGTGAGTAGACTGATAGATTGATATGCAGGATGCTTTGTTTTAGACACATTCAGACCAGAATGTGAATTCAAGAATTCAAATCCAATGGAGTTGGCTAAATACTGACGTGAGCGAGAACTGGGCTCTCTAATGGTACACCAGGGAATTGCCTGGAGATCTGCTCTGAGTTCACTGCAATGTGAAAAAGATTCTTCAATAAATACAGATGCTGTGCAAACTTTATATGACTGACAATAACCACTTTAACTCAAGTCACTTCTGCACTCCATAGCTTCCCTCTAATAATCATTTTTGAAAAGACATTTTAGTTGTTTATAACAGATTAGTGGGCAATGACACAGCTCCTCTGGGCTCAGAACTTGAGGATGAAGCTTCTACAAAACTACAGAAGTTCAAAGATACATTATCTTAATTCATTAATTTCCCTATTGTTCATGTCCAGTGCATTGGAAAAAGGACACCTTGTCTAGACACATATCACCCCCAGTGCTAATGCTCCGTTTCCAACATTGCCTTGGTGATGAGTGAAGTTTGCAAATTAGACAAAGCTGGAAATTAGGTCTCCTGAAACAAAGCTACCGTCTCTTCCTGTGAATCCTGTTAGAATAAACTCACAGAACTAGTGAACAAGTCAAAATCCAGCCAGGAAAACGAATATGATGAGAGTCCCAAACCCCCGAGAGGCACATGGCCAAACCAAACCTCGGCACAGCATAGACCCAGACGGTAAAAGGCAATAGGCTTCAGCAGCAGACAGAACCAAATCTTCCAGCCTGGACTCTTTTTACCCTCTGGGGAAAGGTGCATCTCAGTCAACACTTTGAGCCCTTAGACTACTGCCAGTTTAAGTTCATCACCCTGATCCCACTGATTTTAACAAGCTCTTTGTGGGTGCAGAGTCATCCCATGTCACGAGACCAGCAGGACTCACAGAAGTCATAAAGAAAAATAGATTCCAGCAAGCCCCTGAGAAACAAACCCCACAACTGCACAGAGAGAGCTGAGATGACCAGAGGGTGGCCAGTTTTCTGTTGTCTATCTTGGGCCACCAACTTGTCGCCAGCTGAAGAACCACCAGGGGAGGAAGAGAAGAGCAAGTGATAACAAAGCTCCATCTTTCACCTGTGAGCATCACTGCCACAGCCACATCACACTGTAGCTGTTTCACTGCAATCACACCCATGTCCTGTCTGCAGGGTCTCTTTTAACCCTGCTGTGACACAGCTGCAGAGAGCCTAGCCCTTGTGAAAGCCGAACACGGAGGCCGTGACGGGATCATACAGAACCCCTTTTTTACAGCTAGCAACAAACGATCTGGAACATCATCTCTGAGTCAAAGTCCACCTCAAAACCACTCTTACAAACCAAGCAAACAGCAGGCACGCTGCTGCACAGCAAATCATTCATGCTGTCACACATGCTGTGACCTGGGAAATGTCAACTCCAGCACAAGACAAACAAATGCCCTGACCATGGAGGTGGGTTGGTACCTCCAGAGCTTTTCGAAACACTGCTCTGCCCTAAAGGGGAGCAGTTCTCTGCCATTGGGAGGACATAGAATTGTAGAATCATAGAATGGTTTGGGTTGGAAGGGACCTTAAGAGCCATCTGGTTCCAACCCTCCTGCCATGGGCAGGGACACCTCCCACTAGACCAGGTTGCTCAGAGCCCCATCCAGCCTGGCCTGGAACACTTGCAGGGATGGGGCATCCACAGCTTCTCCAGGCAACCTGTGCCAGTGGCTTACCACCCTCACAGTAAAGAATTTCTTCCTAATAAACATCACTCATTATAATTTGCAACATATTTAAAAATTCTGATGTCAGAGTAGTAAAGATTTCCTACCAGAGCTGAAAGTTCAGGTCGGAGCCTGTGCTCCTCTGCATATGGATTAATTGATAGAGATTAACTGAAAGAGTATCACAAATTCAATTTTGTGGTGCTATTGCTACACACCTCTGCTTTCCTTCAAGCATTTCCTTCTATTCTGCAGTCTTTTGTAAGCTATGTCTACTTTAATTAGATTAGACAGATAAATCCTGATAAAAACAAAATGCTTTTGTCATTTACAGGCACTTTTGAAACAGATATTAATTTCTACAGATCCAAAAGTCTAACAAGACAAGTTTCATACTTCACAGGGCTTCATTTTCTATTTGGTTCTGGCAATGTCAGCTGTGTTCTCTGATGTTCAAAGGTCAGCCATGTAAATCATGGCCGGGTACAATAATTTCTTGCTTTGCTTGCAGCTGGCATGTGGCAAATGGATGTTGAAATCCAGCTGTTTAAATCCTCCATCATCCATTTAAGTTTTAACTCAGCAGTGAAACGACTAGAAGGTATGTTTGCAGAGGAGTGTGCCAAACTGTACCCCAGGGATTCCCACTCAACTTGAAATACTAAAAGACTCTGAACCTCTTTGACATGTAAAGAATACAACGTACAGATGTTGCTTTATAAGGAAAGCGCATTACCAAAGACTCGCAGATTAAGCTGGAAAGATAATAAAATGTTGGGTTTGACCTTAAACATAAGGCCAGAAAATTAAATTTGAGTTTCGCCTCTTTAATTAGCATCAGGGATCAGTTGTCCTGCAGGCTTCAGTTTCTGAACCCTTCAGCACCCCAGAGCAATGTGCACTACAGGTTAAATGTACAAAGGTTAGCAGTGGCCAAACCTCCACTGACACTGAGAGTGGAAAACTGTACTCTGTACTCCTTTTAGAAAACCCCTCCCCAAAGAGATTGGCCCCAAGGTGCCAAAAAAACACAGGTACTAGTACAAACCCCAAGACCTCTGCCCAACATTTACTGATTTTCCTGCTTTGGGTGATGTTCTCTGCACAGTGTGGACAATGCTGGTGGAACTATCAATGTGTATCTAAAGAGATTGGTGACAATGACAGCTTCTGTACATCACAGCTGCACAGGTTTTTTCAACGGAGAGATCACCTCATTTATTTTTTTGTTTTTAATCCAGGGAGTCACAGTGTTGACAGACTGATTAAAACGGGCTAATCTGTTCCTTTCCCCCATTTCAGTTGGTTGATTGCGTGCACAGGACTGTGCCCAGGCAAAGGCGTCCCAAACGGGTCACTGCCCTGGTCCTGCTGGCCACACTGTTTGTGATACAGGCCAGGAGGCCACTGCCCTTCTCGGCCTGGCTCAGCCTTTGGCTGCCATGGCCATGACAACCCGATCCTGACACACTGGGCAGTAGGAGCAAAGCACTTTGCTAAGCACAGACACATTTGGCATGATTAAAAATTAATTGTTTCTCTAATTGCTTAAACATCTGATCATCCCTGAAGGAAGATAAATCTTTGAATGCATTTTGACTGGTCTTCACTTTCACCTCATTGTAGCACTCCCAGTTATAAAAGCTCATTCCAAGCCCACGTTTTTTCCCAGTGTCCCCTCTACTCTCAGGTCTGGGTCAGAGCGACACACTTCCTGCAAGTTACCTTCTTCCATGGCCTTCAAAATGCCAGTCCACCTCCACTACAGGGTGCCAAAACAGACAGTACACAACTTGCTTCTCAGCATCACAGTGACATTTACTGCAGTTTGTACAAAAACTGCTCTGTATGTATGCACTGGTATTGTCCAGACAAAGAAAGTAAACTGCTTAATTTTCATTTTTCCTCACATCAAAGACTGGGGAAGTATTTTTTTTTTTTTCTCAAGACAGCATGTTTTAGATAAGTAACAATAGTAGAGAGTCTCAGAGGAGAAAAGAGAGTGTTTTAGTAACACTGGTCGTGAAATGACAACTGCACCAGGAAAGGGCAGTTCCCTTCTCCTGAAAGCAAAAAAAATTCCTTTCAATTTGCCCAGCAGCAGAATAGCATCTTTTGAACAATGCTGCCCTGTTCAAAACCAAATTCTTTTGTACCCAGACATTGTGTCTAGACAGCCTTAAAAAAAAAAAAAAAAAGCCTCTACTTAATATCAGGGAGGGGGTGAGGGGGAGTTTTGGGGGGTGTCGGGGTTTTTGTGTGTGCTGAAGCATTTACCTGTGTGCTCAGGCACCGATCACAAATAACACAGCACAAGTTTATTCAGTTTTTCTCTGGGAGTTGATGGGTGCATCATTTTAAAATGGGCAGGAAGCAAACCAGGATCACACGTTGTCTCTGAAGTTTATATCCCTAAAAGCTTTCTAGAGGTCACCCAGCTACCATACACGCAATAGTAGGTGATATTAATAGGATCAATTTACTGCAGGAAGAGGAAATGAGTCCACATCACCCCTGTTAGTACTGACCAGTTTCCCCCACAGACACGGCAGCTTTGTCCAATCTCCTCACAGGTCTTTATTTTACTTTTGGTGACAGCAACAGGACTTCCATCACTGACTCTGGCAGGAAGAGAATGAAGTCCTGCAGTTTACAGAAGAGCTGTACTTAAATCCGTCTCATTGTGTTTCTGTACTTGGAAAAGGGAAGGTCTCCATTATTCATGTACATGTGAGTACAGGCAAGGTAAAAATAATAAAATATTCTTTAAAAAAAACCAAAACCAAACCTTAGCCATGGATTGAAAAAACATCTGATTTATCTTTAAGATTAAAACAGAATCCTCTTCTGCAGAGGGACAAACTCTGTTCTGAACTAGCACACGCTTTTTTTCTACACATCCTCCCCTCCAAGCATCTGATTGCTTTGGGGTCAGTACTGCCTTGCACATCCTCATGTTGGCAGAGGAGAGGGCGGATGTCTTTCTTCTAGAAGAGCCAGGTGAGAAGCACAGCTTGACCTGCCAGGGGATCCCACAGAAGGCTGGGGAAGGAGGGCATGAGCCCTGGAGGGCAGGAGGAGCAGGTTCAGACAAAACAGCTGGAGCCCCCATGAGCCCCAGGTCAGAGGTGCTGTAGTTTGGGGCTCCAGGGGATTTGGCAATAAGGAGTAAGGGTTGCCTCTTGAGGGAGAGGGAAGAGTTTAGGACAGGGTGAAAGATGGTTTCTGATATGAGTAAGAACAGGAAAACTGAAGGAGAGAGGGCACATGCCAGGCAAGGGGGCATCGGGAGGTGTCCATTCACTGAGACACTGAGTGTGTTGTGGGATGGAAAACCCAAGGACTGGGGATTCCAGTGGGAGTGGGTGACAGTTACCCCATGGCCCTCTCTCCCCTGGGACCCAGGGCAGGGAGGAATCCTATCTGTACAGACCAGGGATGTCCACCTGCATCGCTCACAATCCCATCCCACTGGCACAGGGATGCCAGCAACTCTCCTCCCACCTGCCCAGTCCTCTTTTTGCAGGCAAAGAGATAACAATTCCCCACGCTGAAGAGAGACATTTCCAGAAAGGGAGACCTTACTCAGAAAATGTATTATGACAAACAAACTGATGAGGATAACGGATGGGAACGACAGAATTCAAACACATGGAAAACAATTCAAGGTTGGAGTAAAGGAAAATACATTTCAAAGATGTGTTTTAGGGACTTCAACTGTTGCCAGAAGGAGAAAGGCCAGTATTGGAAGTAAGGTCACAGAAGTTTAATTGACTACTAGTATTTCCATAGCAAGCTGAAACCACTGCTCCTAAGCCTTACCTGTATTTTGCACGTTCTGGCAACTAAAAAAGATGGTTGTAAAAGAAATGCTGCCCTTTCATCTGATTTTCCTGTTTCTGGTCAATAAACCACTGAGATATAACACGGAGCCCAGTTTTGCCTTGCAACCCTCCTGCCATGATGAATGAAGGTTGGTCCAAGAGTCATCCCCTGAAATCAAGCAGAAACAAGAGCTTAAGCATCAGAAATCGAGTTGTTATTTATTACTGCAGGATTTGGATTACATGCCCACACTCCCTGCTGCAACAATGAAGTGACCAAAACAGGATACTCTACATCAGTGACTAATTGACACCCAATTGAAAAAACAAAAAAACAAAAAACAAAACCAAACAACAGTATGACATTAAATGGCTTATTTATAGGTTCTGTTTTCTGAGACAATGAATTCAAACATGTAAATTTAATTGCTGGATTTCAAGTTCCAGTAATATACTGGATATTGATCCATTAAGTTATATACAGCATACATTTCATTGTCAGGGATTTGAAAGGGGGGTGGTAATTTAGATTAAGAAAAGAGAAGCAGTTTAATGATGGTGGATTTAGCAGCAATACAAATTACACTTGATTAAAAACAGAGAGAAAAAGGGCGGGGTGTGTGTGTGGTGCGTCTTAACAATCTAATTTAGTTAATCTCTTTTCCTAGACACTGAAATCATGACCTACAGGGTATTCTCTGTGCACGCCTGATACCTGCTGGAAGACTGTTCTGTTGCACTTGAATGCCAGGTTTGGTCAAAGCTGAAGCACTTGATGTAAACCAGAGGGTGGCTGTTGGGATAGCACTTCCCATAATCCAGCAAAGCAGACCAGTATCCCTTTATGGCAAAGCTTCCTAAGGAAATAAATTCTGTGGTGTTATGCCATGTGCACCTGACTGCTGGAAGTTCTCTCTGCAGCTTCTGTCCCAGTTGAGTTGTATCAGAGAAGTCAGTGCCTCAGATTTGTCTCCCACAAGCTGTTCCCACAAAGCCATACAGGAAAGACACGGTAAACCAAGTGTTTGTAGTTGTGCTGCTCCTGGGACTGCCTAATCTTTCTTACCAAAGTGCATTTGAACTGCAGACAGCGTCACTAACACACACCCATTGCAATAAAAACAGATTAAAGCTCAGAGAATAAAGAAGCTGAAAACGTTGAAAGTGGAGGGACTAAAATTCCATGGGAAAAACAGCCATCTGCGCTCACCCAAATTCTGACAAAAAACTACAAACAAGCAAGAATTCTTGCGTGTGCTTGACCTGTTTAAGCTGCATTAGCAGAAGAATCCAAAAGGCTTATGCAGCATGTGAGATCAGATCTTCGCAGATACTGGTCAGAGAGGGGATTTTTACAAGGGTCTGGAGTGGCAGGACGAGGGGGAATGGCTTCAAACTAAAAGAGGGCAGGGTTAGATTGGATATTGGCAAGGAATTGTTGACTGTGACGGTGGTGAGGCCCTGGCACAGGTTGCTCAGAAAAGCTGTGGCTGCCCCATCCCTGGAAGTGTTCAAGGCAAGTGGGATGGGGTTGTGAGCAACCTGGTCTAGTGGAAGGTGTCCCTGCCCATGGCAGGGGAGGTTGGAAAGAGATGATCTTTTAGGTCCCTTCCAACCCAAACCGTCTTTAGCTGTTCTGTTGCATTTATTGCAGAAGCATTTCTAAATATTGGAGCAAATTTACAGATTTCAACATCCTCAAAGTACTTTACCAACAAACCCTGAATAATCAAATAGGTAGCAATGGGATTTGAAGCAGGAGAGAGCTTTTTTAATGATTCACATCTGAAATTTTAGAGGATTTAACTGATTGAAGGTCATTTTAGAAATAGAATTGCATTTGAAAAAAAAGATTCTATACAGTTCCTGCTAAAGCAGAGCTACACTGCAAGGATCCACAGGACCTCCTAGAAAGTCCCAGTTCTTTAGCTAACCACATGGAAAGGCATTTGCCTAGATAAGGCTAAAATGCCCACTGGTCCAGAGTTATGTTCCCCTTATGACAATTTTGACTAGCACATTTTGCTTAAATTTAGCCCATTTCAAGTCCTTACACTTGTGTTTGCAAGAGCCTCAGTGCAGTAGGTGCATCATCACTCAGCAGCACAGGAGAAAGGGGGGCACTGAGGGGCACACACTGCAGGAGGAAATGTTCTTCCCTTTGTATTCCCGAGAGTCATTTTTGTCTGTCCGGAACTGGTGTTTGAAATGTGCCTAACCCACTAACCATGACAATTGATGTCTGATGAGTGTCATGGAGAGTAAAGAGCAATAATAACCCCTTGTGTTTGTGAAATAGTCTGTGGACTAACAAACTAATTACCACTGCCTGAATTCCACATTTTCTTGCTCCAGAAATCAGGAGTGTGTTTTGCCAAGTTACTCCCAAGATCTGCCAACTGCAGACTTGAGCCTGTTCCCTCCAGGATGGCTGAAATGGAAGACTTTGTAATGCAGATGCCCAACTGGGTTTGTGATAGTTAAATATCCAGTGATTTTCCACTTATGCACATTATATACACAGCCAAAGGAAGATCTAGAAAAGCAGGGGAGCCATTGCATGGTCTTAGGGATGACTGATGAGCATAAGACGTAATCCTACTCAATAAATTTTGCAGAATTAATATTAAAACCTAAAACTGAGTTGGACCACTCGTCCAGCTTGTTCACACAGCTAAACCACGTGTGCTTCACCAGAAGGTGACGACTAAAAACCCACCTGAGCCTGCTCAGTTCACAGGTTTTCAGGCCTTTGGCTGCACAAATCCTCGTGCAAACACAAGGTCTTTCCCTCCTTGCTGTCAGGGCAGTTATGCTGGAGTGTGCTGGAAGGTTGGTGTGCTCAGTGCTCCATGAACACAGACTGCTGGGTCGCTGCTTTTTCTGTCGGGGCAGCACTGGGGCTTTGAACCCAAGAAAAAACTTGTCCTTGGTGGTGCAAAGTAAGAATTTTGGAAACAAGATTCAGAAGGCGTAGAGAATATCCCTTTCTCATCCTCTTTTGGAAGACCTTCCCAGACCCAGGGATAATGCAAGACAAGTTCCCAGACACTTTCAACTGTGTATCAAAGGTATGACAAGTTCCCAGGCCTTTCAATCCTGTATCAAAGGTATGAACCACTGTATAAAAAATATAAATTTCTTTAAATGCATTGCAAGCTTTCCATCCTCCCTGAGTGACCCCTAACTTCTCTCACTTTCAGTGATTTCTAGAGGGGATAGCAGTGAATAGGCAAAATGAACAAGGGAGAAACCAAAAACAACCAGGCACAAAAATCGTGAAAGATCGAGTTTCTGTATGACCATTTCTCATGTGATGGAGACTTCCATGAAAGCCTTTGGTCACTGCTCACAGTGGGTTGTACACCCCTTTTCTAACAAATTCAGGGTATTCGCTTTGGCTTCGGCATAAAATCTTTAAAACCATAGATCACCCCAAACTCACAGTGCAAGACCTTGTATCTGTTTCCACTCATCAATACAGCCTTGGGAACACCCTTTATCTGCACACAAAGCTACTTTTGTAGGCTATAGACTTGTGATCCGGGTCCAAACCTAACACAAGATAACCCAGGCAATCTGCTAGGATATGAGAAACCAAAACTTCCCTGAGAAACAAAGATGAAAAATTAGCAAAGCAATTATCATTACTGAAAGTAGGAAACTAATTTAAGTTTTTAATTCCGATGCTGTAAAGGTTGTTTTCCAACTTGCAAGCAAGAAGACAAATCCTACCCTGAAGGCTAACTTACTGCATGTACTCATCTTTTTTTTTTTTTTTAAACTTCTTTAGAAAACACTCGCTTTGCAATAAGAAAGTAAAGAGATTTGAGGTTGTTAAGTGATCCAAATATTGTCTTACAAGTACTTAAAGAGATTTGCGATAATGAGCTCTTCTAACAAAGGCAAGCAAGATCCAACTGCTGAAAATGCAATTTGGAAAAAATCAAAATGGAAAGAAGAATTAGACTGCTGGAATAACTCATGTTAAGGAAGTGGTCTTTAAAGATCAGAAGTATATGTTTAATAAATATTTTCTCCAGTCTTAACGGAAGCAACCACATTTTCTAAGCTGCTGCTGAAGCCACTCACCAGCACTGCCCCGTACCAGGCTCTGTCCGTGATCCTCTCCAGAGGCTTTCCCCACGCATGTGACCATCTTAAGCTTCTCTCTTCACCTCCAAACTGCAAGGCAGGACAGCACGAGGACTGGAACAGGAGAATGGCGCTACAAAAGAACAAACTCCTTCACCAGCTGCAAGTGTAAGGCTCAAAGGGATCCTAAAATCCTAAAGATCGCTGTGTGGCTCTCATTCTTTTTTTTTTCTCCATCCACTGCTCTTGACCTCCCTCACAGGTGGGGTTGTGTGCAGCTCACCATGAGGAGAGGACCTTTAAAAAGAATTAACTTAATGAAAAGCGAATCTTTACTATGGTAATTCTGGCTGAAGCTTAAATTACCACCTCATTGTTTGTTTTGTTTTTTGTTTGTTTCCAGACAAGTGTCCTTACATTTAATACATGCAGATGGGTATCTGATCGCTGGAAGTCCACTGGTGAAAAGTTACATGAATTTTAGATGGGAGGAGGTGGAAAAAAAAGCCAAGCACCTGGAAAACACTTCATTGCTTCTTTATTTAGATGCACCCACAGTACAGAGCCTCTTTAGCAAGTGCAAAAGAGGAAGATTACACATTTATAGCTGGGAGCACCATCGAGTTCGAGTTTCTTTGATACCATTTTTAAGAAAGTAAACTGTTTCCAAAGAATGACATTTGAATCCAAGAGCTTAAGACCTGCTTGTACTTTATCCAGAGGCAGAAGATATTTTTCTTTTATTGTTACTTGGATGTAGAGTAGAAGACATTTTCACAGTCTGGTTGGACCAGTCTATATATTTTCATATGCACCTTTTAATATATATAAAAAGTGTTTCATTTTTCCCCCCTACCCACAGATAGTTAAATGCAACTAAGTTTAAAAACAGTAATGGGACCGGAGCATTCCTATGGGGAAAAATGAACTTTTGCTGCCCTCTCCTGCTTAAACAATGAAATGCTAAAATATTAAGATCTATGAATCTAATGCTAACCTTGAAACAAAAAGCATGACAGGTCATTCGCTATACTACAGTCAAAAATAGGACAACAACAAGAAATGTATCGGTACTATTTATATTTGAAAACTCCTCATGGGTCCATGAGGTTATGAATACAACATATTTACAGTTAAAGTGATCCAAATAACAAAAACTCTTCTTCAGAGAGGTCATGATAAAAAGCATATGCTTCTGTGGATGGGAAGCAACACTTGGATGAAAGTTTTCAATGAAAATCAGTTCCACTCTGTTTCAAGATACTGCTTCATAGACTTCAAAAGGAAAAACTGGGCTCTATAAAATACGCTGCACATACCAACTAGGAAAAACTAATTCACGGCTCACTCCAGAGCTGCTAAGGGAAGCACGTGAGCCAAAATTA
Organism: Myiotriccus ornatus; assembly: GCA_036023395.1. Lineage (NCBI taxonomy): Eukaryota > Metazoa > Chordata > Aves > Passeriformes > Tyrannidae > Myiotriccus > Myiotriccus ornatus. Next base: position 57,755,346 of record JAYRBT010000177.1, on the reverse strand, counting down.
AAAAAGCCACATGTCAATAAAAACATTTGTCAATCTTGAGCATTGTCATCTTTGTCTTCTTTTAGGGCAACTGCTTTGGGATGGTGCTGTGACACAATTAAGAGAAAAGGGCATCTTTGTTTTCCAAGACAGAACTAAAAGCAAACTATTTGGGTTTTACTTGGAGGGAGAAGAAGCTCGTCTTTCCTGCTCCTCACAAAACAATAAAGAGCTTTTTAGAGCTCCTAATATATTTTCTTTTCCACAGAGTGAGGGCCTGAGGCTGTACTTACGCACGTATAATGTAAGTACAGCTGCTCCGTTTCTTACTCAAGCAATTCTTGGCTCTAACACCCTCGATTTTTCCATATATGAGAGTAGATAAAAAAATAAATTAAACCATTTTATTTATGCTAACAAAACCAGGATTAAATTTACTGTAAGCCTGCTAGTGAACGCTCCAATGGCATTAGAATACTTTTATTTGAAACATTCCAACCTTTGGAAGGGAGACAAAGAACACTCGAAAGCAATGAAAGGAAAAACAATAAGGGGAGACTTGCAGGAGGAAGAAAGCAACGTGTGCTCGGTTTAAAGTGTACGAGAGGAACTTTACTTTTACAGCTGTTACATCCCCATGACCCGATGCAATGCCCTAGCGTCGAAAACGCAGCTCTTTTCCTTTGACCAGACAGCATCCAACCCTTCCTCCTGAAACCAATATGGCCCAGGACGCACGAGCGGCCACCCCAACGCCTGCCCGACGAGCCGCGAGTAACAACATTTACAGCGACAAAAAGGTCGTTTCTGGAACTCAAGAAGCGAACGAAAAGCGTAACTAAACAGATGCACTGATCACACACTTGGGCCCCGCGTGCCGCCTCCTCCTCGGCCCGCAGCTCCGAGCGACAGCGGCGGGAGCTCTGCAGGGCAGGACACGGCGCTGGGATTGCGGCAGCCCGTGGGTCCCGGGGGGGTTTTACAGTTGTATCATTGTGGCAAGTGCTTCTTTTGGGTACATCGCACAGTGCAAACCTACTGCCGGGTGAGCCTTTAGAGTCAAGTGACTAATAACATCACAGCGTCCCGTTCACGTTAAACATTCCTTCTCGGAAGTGATAAGTCATCTATAAACTTTAGATACACCCCACTATCGCCACATCAGAGGTAACAATCAGAGGTAACAAAATATTGCAACCCATCAGGTTCTCGTCAGTTTTGTATGATCAATAGCAGGATGACACGTCAGAAACCAAAAATAGTTATGAACAAACAACACTCACCTAAGCTCTAAGTACAGGACAAGGTGCTTTTTCTAATTTCACATTGTTGTGTTTTACTCCACCAGGTGAAAAACATGAAGTTTTATTCCTCCATTCTGTCTCAGTTTTTCACAATGGAACATAGTCTTTGAGCATGAGTTTGAGTCCACCCTTTTGTACTGTATGATCATTTCACACAGAAGTCACACTAGCAAATTTTTTTTCTTTTTTTTTTTTTTTGGTTAGAGAAATAAAAGACTGTCAAAATCAATGGGCTAAGGGACATGATTTGTTATAAATTTATTTAATCTTCAGTATTTCAGCTTGCACCTTTGCTTCAGCACTTTAAAATAAAATGTTTCAACTATGACAGTAACTGCCTAATTTACATTGCGTCCCAGTCAATGTTCTTAAAAGAAGCTCATATTAATCCCATTAAAACCATGTTGTGTTTGGTGTTGCGTATGACTAGTTCCACTTTTTTTTTTTTTTCCAGAATTAACAGTGTCAAGTTCTTACAAAACGTTGTGTTTACAACATTTGTGTGCGCAGACCCAGGAGTACAAACTGTGACCTGATAATCCTGAAACAGTCAGTAGTCTAGGAGGGAATTCTTTTTTTTTACCTCTTTTCTGTGCCTGCAAACAAGAAAACTTCATATCCTACGGCATATTTAAATGGTAGGAAGAAAAATATACAAGCTTGTATTTATACTGTATTTCTATCAATGGCAACAGGTCATAAATTCATGTTTGCAACTATCACAAAGACTCATGAACACCAATTCAGTTTTATACTGTAAATACTGCTGGATTGATGGTTTAGGATTATCAATTCACTGCTGTCATACGTCTATAACAGTTCAAAAGCATCCTGGAGAAAAATCCCGAAACACATACCTTCCGGTATATAATAATGCAACTGCATTAGCTAAATATATACTGTACATAAGTCTTATCAGCATTTTACCTACCAAAGATGTAAGATTCCACTTTCAAATACAAAGCAGATAGCCAATAATGTATACTTATAATACAGCCCTCTTCTTTTGTTTTTTGTATTTTTTTTTCCTCTTTTGTTTTAAACAATTTGGTCACAATGCACCTTTGATATAAAAGCATTTTAAACTTTATTATTAATACTCAGAACATTAGGATTTCCAGAATTTTTTCTTTTTTTTTCAGTAGCATTTGTAGAACCACTTTTGGTAACAAATACAGTAGTTAGGAATGAGCATCCAGATGAGAATGCAGAAGTGTATTATCCAGAATCCTTTCCAGCTAAGACCACAGGGCTGGTACTGTGATGAGTAATAGTACTAGAACCACAAAAACACTAGAGTATGTTTTTTAGAGGCTACATCCTCTTTTGCTGGAACACTTTATAAATACATATTAAAAAGTAAGGCAACAACTCCAAACTGTCCAAACTGCTACCTCAACTCATTTTCCAATTAGATCCATGACCACTGGAGATCAATTTCCCACTTGTGTTGTTTAGCACGTGCATTCTTTCTAAATGGTCCAATAAGAACATACGGTAATAATTTAGCAGTTAGTGTTTCTAACCCAGCTCTGGTACGTGTCTCCAATGCTGCATCACTAATACTGGTCAGGTACTGAAGTCCAGGGTGTTACCACTGCCCGTTTTTTCAAGGATTGTGGACACTAATTTGGATTTGCAATTAAAAAGGTGCATGAATCCAAAGCTCCCTTTCCTACTATGTTTATCACCTACTTGTTTTTTTTAACTCCTAATGTTCAAATTAAGGAAGCACCAGAGACAGCCTGGTACTAAAAAAATTCTCACACCAGTAAACAAAACTTTTATTCAGGACCAATGTTTTTCATGGCCCTGATCTGAATGGACATTCAACTTATGAAGATGTGCAAAAGGAAAAAAAAAAGTCAAATTACAGTAAAGTTATCCAGAGAAGGAGGATGTTACACAAACTCATAAGGAAATGACAGTCTTTTTTCTCTTTTACTATAAATACACATAACAGTTTAGCAGAAAGACAAGCTAAATTTTAAGATTGTTCACATTTGAAAGTTGTATTATACTCTCTGCTAATGATAAATAAGGAACAGGTCCTGACAATGGAATTTGACATTGCAATTTTCATCAACAGATCTTTGAAGACTGGTTTTAAAGAAGGGTTAAAACAATGATTATGTTTGCAAAGTTCTGAGAAGTCCATCTGTTGTCCAAACTTTGGATTAAAGTCCTTATTTTTTTCCTTTACTTAGAGACAGGTATATACAGTGCTGTTGTAATAATGAAACAAATGTGAAATCTACTGTAAAGTTGCACAATACAGAAAACTGTTGCTCCATCTTCTACTACATAAATGTGTGACTCCACAGGTTAATAATGCTGTTTTGTTTTTTTGTTAAGTTGGAATTATTCCATCACGTCTAAGACCTCTCTTTAATTCCAAATCCTCCAGTTTTTTCCACAGTTCTTCACGTTCTTTCTCTTTCTTCTTCTCACTGACAGATGAAATAAAACAAAGTGTTAGCAGGAGAGAAGACTGTATAATATTTATGCTAAAATATATGTATTTGACATTATTAGCTGCACTGTCAAGAACACAACTGCAATTTTCCTAATAAATTTAATTTTAAAAAATATTTTCTTCTTTTTTTTTGTTACCTATATAACTAAAAGCAGTGTGAGGAGAACATAAAACATAACCTGAGCAAAGTGAAAGTGTTCATAGACAATAATTTGTCATGAGGAAGAAAAAATACAGTATATATTTTATACTTTAGTGGGTCAAGATTATAAAAATTAACATTATAAATTAATTATTTTCCAGTTTGTTTATTTAAGCATGGCATTTTTTTATTATTAAAAATAACAGCCACTTCCTAGAAGAAGCTTTCCCTGATTCTTTTAGAATCACTGCTCTTACTTCCACTGGCCGGTGGCTTCCATTTAGCTTAGGCATCAGCCAAGGCAAAGTTCAAGCTAAAAGATCTGCCTTCTGTTCATTGAATCACTCATTTTCCACACCAAATTCCTACAAGATCTACGTTGCTTTAACAACAGGTTTTAATGGTTGATTTGACAAAATTAAACAGCAAACCTAACATTTACTTTACCTGCATTGTTTGCTTTCTAAGTTTCCTGTCTCTGCCATAGCTTACTTTGAATAAATCTCCTTGGTACTGCAAGGTACAAAATGCTTTCAAGTTCTATTACATCATCTTATAGTTTTAGTGGAAATGGAAATCTTAACAACGACAGAAATACAGGTTCTCTGCCAGTTACATTTGAGAAGTCTTGAAAAATATTTCAGCGGATTAGAAACATTCCTACACATCTTGATTCAGTCCAAATACCAACATCTGGCTCATTTATTTGGAATTTTAATTTCCCAAGAGTATTTTAAACTTATAAAAAAAACACAAGCAACTTTCAGACAAATACCCAAAAACAGTGAAGAAAAAAAAGGAGCCCATTGTTACTAAAAGTATTTAAAATTAAATACAGGAATAAATGAAACAGCTTTACATTTTCAGGCTACCTACCAATGTTTATCTTCTAATCATTATGAAGTATATGCCTGCTCACCTAAAGGACTGTTAGAGGATGATCACCTCATCCAACTTACCTATTTGATCTATCCAAGTCATTAATATTGAACATATTTCTCAAGTTTTAAGTGGTATCACAGTTACCCTTTTGACACGTGATTTTATTAAAATGCTAAAGATTTTCTAGAAATATTAAACATCCCAGTTTATACCTTCATGTATTTGTATGTTTTAAAATTATAAGCAGTAAATAAAAATGGTGAAACGCTTAGCACCAGCCCCAAACAGGAGATACAACATCAGCAGGTGCACGAAAAATTCTTTGTGCAGTTCAGCCAATAAACTTCCCCATTACCCAGCCACAGGACACACCACTTCAGTGTCTGGTCCTGTTAAAAGAAGAGTTTCTTATCTCAGGGGGGAAAAGTGCAACTGCAAACTGATTTAAGTCACCAGTCTCCCTCAGTGAATGGATGGATTTGATGACCAGTCCTAAAGTTCTCTGCCTGTTTGTTAAGAAACCACTGCTGTCCAACTGCATTAGCAGATCAAACCTTAATTATCAACATCTATCAAGAACTGATCTGGCATCTTTGCTCAAATATACCTCCAAGTCTCTAAAAGTAAAGTACCACATTCATGAAATATTTTATCAGTGCCACACCATATTAATGAACTGTGGTAAAATACCGTATTAATGAATGATTTTTTGTGTATAAAACTCAAACAAAGCAAAACAAAAGGCCAGTGTGACTGGAGTCACATAAGTCAAAAAACAGCCTCCAAGAGACTTTCCAGACTGTACAACAAGGTCTGCTGATATGCAGTGCCCTCTGCTTTGCTTCGAGGGAAACCCTGAGTCACAGATAAGGTGCAAACTGTTCAGAGTTCTTGAAATTTCCTCATTTTTTTCACCTGACACTTTGCATAAAGTGAACCTTTTGAGAAAAGATGCTGTACTGTAACTGGAAAATGAAGATTAAGGAAAACAGAAGAAAAGACAAAAAGCTACTGGGGTAGAACTAATGATTTCTGTGAGGGGTGTATTTAATGGATCCTGCATGCTAAAACACTCAGATACAGAGCAAGACCTGTGAATAAGAAATGAAAGCAGAGAGAGGCATCTCTCTGCTTTAAGACCACACCCAGCCTACAAACAGCAGTTTGGAAAACAAATCTCAGGGGTTTCCCCCATGTCTCTTTAAAAAAGCTCAGTGTAACTTTTTTTCGACAACTCTTTAAGCAAAGTGTTGTCTTTAAACCCTTGTTTTTCTATTACTCTTGAAGACCTTGATAAGTCTCTTGGAATGGGGAGTCAAAAGGAATTGCATGAACAACGTGGATTCCCAAGCAATGCAGTGGGTACTGTATTTAATAAAGGGTAAAGAATAACCTACATGCATAATCTTACACCTTGCAAGGAGAAAGCCAATGGGCAGGCAAGGGGAAAAATGGGGCACTGTGTCTACCATGTGTGAGATTATGCAATTGCACCTGAGCGTAAGGGGGAAACTAAACAGCAGGCCTTATGCACAGCTGACAAAGAAAGCTTTAAAAAGTTACCGCTGACGATCTGACTTGTAAGTGGCTGTCAGCTCGTCAAACATGGTGCTGTTCATTTCCATAAATGCCTTCAACACATTGTAGACTAAAGCCACAATAGCCCTGTGAAAAATTGAAAAAGGAGTCCATTAGTTGCAGGTGAAATCAAACGTGAAATAAAAGTGTCTTCTCTTCCCGGCCTTTCTGTGATCAATTCTGTTCTTGCAAGTTGTGATAATGTAAATTCTTCGATTTCAGTGAAACTACTTTTGATTAACATATTTAAAGGTGAGAATCAGCTTCCCTGTCTCTACTGACTACTGAAATTGAGAAAGCCAAAACTCCGGGGTAAAAGGTAACAACAGAAAGCTATTACATATAACTACAGACTCTTCCCTCATGCTGTGGAGCAGTTCTGAATGCAGCTTCAGGGATTCAAATCATCAATGCTGGCAGAAGGAATAGAATTCAAACACAAAATGAGACTGATTCATATTTCCTTATGACTTTTCTATGAAGCTGAATATTCACTGCCTCTATGCAAAATACAAGGCTGTATTTCAGGAGTGATTTCCTTGTATCATACATTTCATATTCATTTCCCCTTTCACAGTTCCTGATCCACTGCTATGGCTGTCATGTTCAGACCCAGAGCTGCTTAAGAAACAGCTTTTCAGCCAGGAGGCAGTGAATCAAAAGTACAAGTGCCAGGAACCTTTGGAGCTAATTCATACAGCAGCCAAACTATGTGCCATTTCCCACATACCTCGGCCTCTCTTTCACTTCTTTCAATAAACTTTTAATTTTGTTGCCTGCGTGGCAAATTTTCTTATTAATACGTAAAAATTCTTTAAATTATCTTCTTTATTTTACATCTGTCTTTATCTGGCTTGTGTGTCAAAGAAACAAAATTCCTAAGGGTATCGACAATCTGCAAAGTGGGATACTGGAGTATTCTCATTACCAAAAGCATCCCAGTGCACAGTTTTAGGTGCAGCAGGGGCATGTAATGGTAATGCCATGGCAAGTGTCTTTTTGTGGCCAGTGCTAATTACAGAAGCTTTCCAGCAGCATTAGATTTGCCAGGTAAGCACACAAACTTGAGAGCTTGCCTAGGTACAGAACAAAAAGACTAATGTTTGAAAAGATTAAATATTTTATAGGAAGGTCTTAAAACAACTGAGACCTGAATGTAGCACAAGCTCATTATAAATACTGGGTTTACTACATGGTACCCATTCCAAGTATGGAATACATGGCATCTAACTGTAATAGTATTTTTCATTAAAACACTTTCTACTAGGTCATTCAGTTTAAAATAAAAACGCCTAATGACCAGGACATCAACATGAAGTAACTGCTCAGTTACTGTAATAGAGAACAGCTGTATTTAAATAGATTCAGAAAAAACAACCCAACAAGAATATACTGATGTCTGTATGCTCCACAGATGTTTAAAAAATGCCAGTACCAGAGGTCTCCCTGAGGTATCAGTCCATGATACAGCCACAAAGCTTTATTAATGCCAAGTGATATTCCTCTAGACAATTTACAATCTGTCTTAAGAGTCAACCAGTTTATAAAAAACTGTGTAGGAGAAAAGCTTGATGAGCAATACTTTTTCTTCAATAACAATGTAACATCTAATTTCTCTTTTTTCCAGCTTGTGAGAAGGTCTATTTTTATTCAATAGGGTGGTGATTTTTGTACACATAGCACTTAATTAAAAACGCTCTGAGACAAGCTCAAGTACAGACTAATTTATATTGGCATTAGCAGAGTTGCACTTGGTCAGACCAGCTTCGGGTCTGGATCTCTCCCATTCAGAAACAGTAAAATGAAGTGTAAAGGCAAAAAACTTACGGATTCCAGTGTTCTTTAGAAATCCTATAAAGGCTGGAAAACATGATGGGAAGTATAACATTTGAGTTCTCCTCTATCAAACTCATGATGTACTCGTTATTCCAATAATACAGTGCTCTTTCAGCCACCTTTGAGTCAAAGGAACAAATTATTATTCAGATACCTCTAATTTTGTAATTTTCTGAAGGAAAATCAAATCACAGAGAAACTTCACAAAGACAAATTAACAGGAGTCATTAGTTTTGCAATGAAACAACTCTAATCAGTAGCATAACATGCATTAATGGAATTAAGTTTTTATCCAATAATTCTGATCCCAAGCATCCGCTCTCTCTTTCCCCTGAGCAATATGTTGCTGCTCACTGAAGACCAGGTGCAGACACTGCATTAATGCTGCAGCTGTGGAGGGAAAGGGAGAGCAGAGAGACTTCCCACCTCCTCTTTCCCCCAAAAGTCAGGAAGACTGCAGCTGGAAGGAAGACAGTACTGCTGGGATACCAGAGGAAGGAGACAGAGAAAGGCCCCATGGCTGGGCCTGAACAAGGGAGGAGAAATCTTCAGTGTGGGGAAGGTAACAATAACAGTGATCACCTCGGGGAGGAGCTGGGGAGTAGGAGGGAGGGTGCTGATCTAAATTATGCTAAAAATAAATGTAGTCCAAGGAAGAGCTGAGAAGTCACATCTGCCTTTGCGCCAGGATAGGTCACCAGGCTTAATATGGAGACACCACAGGCCATGAACTTTATCTCCTCTTCACATGTGATTCCATCTAAATCCTATTCATTCCCCTTCTTCCCATTATACCACGTGATGATATGTTTTCTGTCATCTCTAACCAGACATCTCCTGGTTACAGAGGGAAGTAAGTCACAAAACAACAAGACTGCACCAAAAATGGGGAGCAGATACATCCTACATGGTCTATATGGCAGGGACCTGTCACCCACAGTCAGACGGGCTCAAAGTCTGCTTGGATGCATTTTTAGGTCTTATGTGGGGCTCAGAACAGCAAGTTCTGGGCTGTAACCCCAGATACCTCTAACATGGAGCTCAGAACTAAACTTCTACTGCAACATATCCTCTTCCACAGCAGACAAGTATTTAAAACCACACAACATAAAACAATAATTGCATTTGCAGGGGTGTTACATTTGAAACTGAGACTATACATTCCTATACAAACAATAACCTCTACCACTGACCTGAAAATGAGGGCTAGAGACACACTTGGCAATTTGTTTAAACAACGGTTCCTGGATTTTGACAAATTGTGATGGTTCAATTACATCCAAGATTTCCTCCAGCTCTCCTAGGAACATGACCTAAAGACAAGGAAGAAAGCATTAAATATAAAACCTCCAAATCATCTTGATCAGCAAAATGCTGGTAACCCTCAAATCCTACTGCTTCAAGGAGAAATGGAAGCCTCACAAGCTCAGCAAGACCCTCTCAAATGATATGATCAGTTCTACCTTTAGCAGCTTCTGGATTCAGTCTCTTAAAAGAAGGACAAGTGTGTCAAGTGCTGTATTTTCAAATACATCACTTGTCCTTTACAACAAAATTAGCATGGACATACTGGTTCAGTTCTCAAAACCTTGCCTCATACAAAGAATCTCACCAAAGCTTAAACTCTGCTAACTAAGGAGAGTCTCTTAAATTTTACCTTGTTTTTAGAAGCAATATTCAAAATAATAGTTTTGCTTTTTCACAAACTCATTAGGGAAACTCAGATTTGCATCAAGAATTTGAAACAAAAACGCAAAGGCCTAACTGCATCATTTACATGTACAGCAGATAAACACTAGACAGTAACGTATCTTTCATCCTCCCTGGAAAAATACCACCCTCACATACAAACAACTGCAAGTCAACCACAGTTTTCCAACTTATCCTCAACTATGTTTATTTTCTCCTCTCCAAAAAAAATAGAAGCCAGCGCCAGTTCTCTGCAGAAGTACCAGTACTAATTTTGTGAATAGAAACCACGGTTATCAAACTTTTCAGAGTTGAAATTGCCCAAAAAGCCAGAATTCAAGTATAGAAAAATCACCTCCAAGAAATAATACCAAGATTCACCACAGCATGTGCCATCTACCAGGAAACATTTAAAGATTCCCCGCTTATTATATTTTAGAGGAAAATAATTCTTTTGTTTCGTTATACTAGCGTACCACTTACCTCTTTCTGACTGCAGGTTTTTGGCCAGAATTTCATTAAACCTCTAATGACCTAAATTAGAAGGGAAAAAAAAAAGATTTTTTTATTGTTCTCTCAACGGGGTAAACCATTTATGATGCAAAAAAAAAGTATGAAAGAAATATTTACCGGTTCTGTGAGCGAGGGGTCCTTCTCCAGAAACTGTACTATGCAATATGCCAGCTGTAAAGAGGTAAGGATTTCAGAAAATTAACTCAACATTTCTACAGAGAAACCACAAGAATCCATCTTTTTTAAAAAAAAAAGAGACACCCAAGGCAAAGTGCTATTCAGCTTTCTCAAACTGCACCCAATTTCAAACTGAGATGCACAGTTTGCACCGTGCAAATGCTCTGAAAGCTCAGGTCATGAGAAACAACGGGACACTTCACAAAAACAGAGTGACAAAGCAACCTGTACAATTAAAATCAGAGCAACTTGCAATTCTAAATACAGTCCTACAACCAACGTTTTGAAACTTCTGTTACTCTCTGAAAACTGAGTCTTTTTACACATTTTATACATCAACAAAATCATGGGAATTCTTGAAGGATGAGCCGACACCTAAACCCTGGAATAACATCTTCAGGAAGCACAGCTTTATCAGCATAAGAAATACTGCACTATCTGCAAATCAGAGAGAAGGGCAACAGGTAGCACTTATCAGAGGAAAAATAATGTTGTAAAAAGATATCTGAGAGCATAAATGCAGTAATAAGAAATCTGTGAGGGAGAATGCTGAAGATGAGGCAAAATGGGGGTATTATTATTCAGAAAGTTGTCAGGGTGAAGAAGAGCCTTGACAGCACAAGACTAAGGAAACCCAAACATCCTCTTGGGGGAGAGAGAGTAGGAAAGGCAAACTTGTGAGAATGAGAAAACAGCAGAGAGGAAAACCTACAGAGAGAGCTTAACTACTAAGCAAAACCTCCATACTATTACAGATGTATGTTAACAATTTTAAGTACCTAATCAGAACAGAAGTAAGGCATCTATCAGATAAAGCACATCAAATGAATTTTTAAAAAAAATCTATTGTGTTTTTTCCACATTTCAGAACTTCCCCCCACCTCTTATGTCTACATAATCAAATTTCCAAAGCAACCCTAAAAAAAAAAATATATAACTGAGCAGAAAATATTTTTATAATTTCTACCTGTGCATGGAAGAGTGATAAACTCCTGACAGTGTGTAAAGGGATCAGCACCTTCACCAGAAACTGTTTATGCTCTGCCTTCAGAGGTAAAGCAAAACCATTGATAATACTAGAAATCAGAAAAGAAATATTTGTTAGTGTCATTATCACAGAAAACAATACGGAGGCCCAAACAAGCACTTTCTAGATTAAAATATATTTAGCAGTCAGCACCTGTTTACAACTAGCAGGCTCATGCCATTTGTAAACAGGTGCTGACTTCAGTCCTGCTTTATATTAGCAGGGCACTACATCTCTAGGTAGCAATTCAGCTCCAACTTAGGAATAATCACAGAAACAGCTGCACAAACCTGTTGCCAAACAGATAAGACCTTGTCTATGTGATCTGCAAATTCATGTAAGCAAGGTGGTCCTGAGTAATTAACCTGCCAAAATTAGATTAACTCGAAACATTCACACTGCTAGTGTGAAATAATAATAATTCTACATCATGTAACGGTGACGTGTATAAAATTTAATGCACACACACATGTAAAAATCAATCCAACACTCCGGCTGTAACTTGCATCTAGTTATATATTCTTGGCAAAGATGTGACAGAGATTTGCACGTGGGCTTAAAGATGAGCATGTGCACACATCTGTTTTCAGAATCAGGGCTTATCATAACACTTTTTCCGAATCTGACACTATTCTGACGTGTCCCGAAGGGAAGTCTGAGACAGATAATAAATAAAGACTCGTTTACCTTCCTAAAATTTCCAACAGTTCAGCTACGCCATTGAAGTGTTCAGTTTCATAAACAAATCTAAAAAAAGAAAAGTTAAATATAAGCGATATATCAGTTTCCTCAAGTGTTCACGAGAGAAAAGTGCCTTCTTCCACAACTTACCGTAGAAAAATATTATTAATCTGTTTTCGGATAAATGCTCTAAGACCCAGAAACTTGCCATAAATTCTGTGCAAGACTGTTTTTAGGTAGTCTCGTTCTCGAGGGTCTTCGCTGTCAAACAGCTCCAACAGCTGCGTTCAAAGGAAAAAGAGAACTCAAAGAGGGGACATTTGACAAGTGCGACACACAGACTTCTATATAAAAGTAAACTCATAAAAGCACAGGCATGTAAAATGTGACATCCATGGTACCCAAGGTGTAGATACACAGTATTAAAGGAATCTGTAGGAACCCCAGTACATTATCACCAAACTCAGGCCAATAAATGTTTGATTAATTGGCTCCAAAATGCTGCCTTCCTGCCTCCTCCCCAAAATAAATACATAGGTTCTTGGATGCTGGAATATCTATAAGTGAAGACAATCTGCCTTTTTTAACATCCACCGTTCCCTCAGTCTGCAGAACTAAAAGATCCTCATTTGCTCTAATATTCTTGTTCTCTCAACACTTTGTCAAGGTCACATATTTCTAATTGCTTGTAATTTATATGATGAGCTCTTAAGCCTTCCTAGTGATTGCATGGCCTTCACACCGTGGAAAGACTCAACAGGGAGAGTATGCCAGCCCTGAATCTGCTGTCTCCACTAATTGACAAAAATCAAAGCACTGGGAGAATTAATTAATTAATATTAATATCAATGTCAACTAAAAAAAAAAAAGACAACAATCAAAACCAAAAAAACCCCACAACAGAACAACCCAACAACAGAAGACCCACATTTAGTAAGTAGCTCTTAAATAAGATTTTAAAACAGCAAAATTATTATGAGACTCAGTCAAAAGAAAACATATTCCAGTGTCTTGTCTTGGACATAATATATCCCAAAACACTGGCATCTGAAGTTGCCTCTAAGAAGTAAGGCATGAAATGAGCAGCAGGAATAGCACCTGCAGATCTTTGTTTTATTCCCTTTGACTCTTCTACCACAAAAGTATGAGCTTCCCCTTAGCCACTTTCTTCATTTTTGTGACCCCACAACACTGGCTATTCTGGTAGGTATTTGGAAAAAATAAGAAGGTAAACTTTACTTAAAAACAAAAAAATCAACCACCAAATGCGTATAAAACAGGGAATTTTAGATAGTAATCATAAGCAACCAGTATCTCTCTTGCATGAAAAGGAAAGTAACTGTCAACCATTACCTGTCTTGCAAAAGAAACGAAGACAGTTTCCAAAGAGGTCTTACAAATGTGTAAGATGCTGCCAGAAAATCATTACAGGAATGGCAGAAAGCAAAATTATCTTAGATTCACAAACAGATAAATTATAAATACCTATTACAAGTAGATCATTCAGAGTATGTATGCTACATACATCTCTGTTAAATTGCTATACAACTTTGAGGAGGTGACAAAGAAAAAAGGCTGAAAAAAACACAATTAAAAGTTATTAAGCTGTCTGGGATTTTGACTTTTAACATGCAGGTCTAGGACTGATGCACACACTCTTCTTCATTGTTTCGGATGTTTCTGCAGCTTGTAATGAGATCTCACTGTATTCTCCTCGCAGTAAGAATCTGTGGTGGGGATTTCACGAGGAAACTATGAGGTTTGTCAGCTGCCCTCCGGAGGTTACGGACACATTGCTTTGTTCAATTAGATCTACAGTTAAATAAATAAATAGTCACCTCATCCTTCCCCAAATAGCACATTTCACCCTAAGACAGCAAAAAGCTGGAAACACTTTTGTTTTTCGTTTTCTTACTGTATTGCAAAGTATTTATATTTCCAGTTCTCTTATACAGATCCTCTCTGGAAACACTGCTAAACTGAGGCTCAGCCTCTCATTTAAAAAAAAAAAAAATAAATAAGACTATTATTTTGCTCTGTCCAATTTGTTATCAGTTTTCAACAATAAAGTCTTATTTTTATGGACAAGCTGCAAGACTTCCATAATTTATGTGACTATTCTAAACACACAAAGAAAAGGGAAATAAATTTTCCAAAATAGCAACCTACTTAACACAGAGACTTGTGGATATATTTGAATAGTATGTCTCTTAGCAACCACTGCCAACCATTTCAGACTGTATATAAGCAGGCTTTAGAACTGAACAGTTACACTGGTACATAGAGCATTTTATTAAAACATACAGCTGAAAGTCAGAAACACAGCTATATTCAAAAATCCAAAGGCAAAAAGCAAGCAAACAGGAAAAAGCTTGGAAAGAAGTACATTAAAATGCATCATTTTTTCAGATGGTCATTCTTACTGCCAAGAAACACTGCAATAAGTTCATAAAATTTAAAAAAAAAAATTAATTTTGAGAGAAGGCTGATTTCAAAGACCGTCACACTTGTGTTGTCAGTGTCATGAAACACCAAATGTGCTTAATGAACCTCTAGTCTCAAATGAGTTTCCCACGTAAGTGACCTGTAATCAGATTCTCAGGAGTTACTCCAGACATACAAGTATAACAGAAAGTGGAAGGACAGCCCAGTTCCTACAGGCTAAACACAAACATTTACACACGTGGAAATACATCTGCTTGCTTATGATATATATGGCTCAACAGAACTTTTTACAGAAAAATGTCAATTTTAAGTTGACACGCTGTACACAGCAATTTATAAATGTGCATCACCAAAACACATGGCAAGAACATGAATCCTCAGAATTCTTCTTGTCATATCATACGTTTTCTGGCATGGAGTTTTTAAAACCTCATATTCTTCTTTTTCAGTAGATACCACTCTTTCATTTAGCAGACTTTAATAAAGACTAGCAGGATTAAAAAAAAAATAAATAAAAAATCCTTGTTTTAGACCCATTCTCCTGGGCCAAACTGTGCCAGGTTTGAATGTTTTGAAAGGGCGTGAGTGGGATGTTGCCAGTCATGACCAGGCTCAGCAGCACATAACATCTAAGGAGCACCTAAGAGTTATTTTCACTAGATTTTGAAGCAGAGCACATTTATTCATTCTAATGCAATCCTGCTATATCTAAAGAAATTAACATCAGCCTGGAAGAACCTGTGAAGAGTGACTGTCATGCCCCTTCTTACATCTCTACCAGGTGCTGGATGATCAGATTGTTGCACCTCCTTGTTCAAATCAGTATCGAGGTGAACAAAAAAGCAAACCACCAGAGGTTTGATCCAGATGAAAAATGCTCTTGTTTTTGGAAGATGGATACAATAAAACCATAAATAAATCCTACTGCTTTTGTAGGGTTAAAAAGGTCTTGTGACACTAAGAAGGAAACTCAAGTCCCCTCTCTGAATCTTTGAGTGTGAGGACAAAGTGCTCTCTTAACTACAGTTTTCAGGTATTCTTTATACAAACAACATACATGAACAGTAAGAGCACCACTTGTATTTCCTGAGCACTACAGGGAAAAAAATAAAAGCTCCATGGTAAGGGGTGAAAGGTCTTCAGAAATGCTGAGTATCTCCTGTCACTTCTAATTTGTTTCTTATTCAAGTGTCAGCCTGCAAGCCCTTTTCTAACTAAGTAGGAATCCTTCTGAATTTCCCTGATTTCAAAAGCAAGCTATAGGCAGCATCAAACACAAAGTTCTTTCTGACTTTGTGGTTAGACAAAAAATTTACAGTGGGAACAGAAAACCCAAGACAGGCCTATCCCCAAAAGACAAAAGTTGTATTTGTGGACTGTTCTGGATTATCCCAGAAAACAATTTCCTTCAACCACCTCTGCTCTGGTGTTTGTCAAGGCCTGGACAAAAATTTCTCAGTAGAGGGGACTGGCTACTGTAGTTCCAGTGAAGTAACAAAGCATATGAGAAATCAAGGAAGACTGAACATGTGTAAAATACCTGGATAGCAGCTAAAAGTCATCTCTTCCCTTTAGCCACAGCAATGGCCAGCAAACTGCAAAAATAAAGCTACCTCTTCCTTGCCCATGTTGTTTATTGCTGATGCTGCTTCTCCTTCCATGCTTTTAACAGATCTCAAGCTTTATACAGCCTTTTGATTTACTTCCTCCCCAAACACTACAGCATCACTGCTTCAGTACCATGCTGGAAACAGCTTTGCTAATGAACTTCTGCCCCTTCCTGCAGAGAGAGAAGGGAGAAATATTCTCCCCTTCCAACAGAAATATTTTAACAGTATTAAGACACAATAAAACTGGCATTTAAGTAGACTCTCTAGATAGCAGCACTTTGAGACTTGATGGTAAACCTTTCATTTCTCAGCAGTTACTGTTTCAGCTCCCTCTCATAACCAGAAAGCCCAATATTTTGATTGAGGTATCAAAACTGGATCCAAACCATCTATTTTATGCATCTATAGCAACAGAGACTGACATATAAACACATACACATATTTCCACTACCTCCATAGATTGAAAGCTTCCATTGTATATGCTGGTATAGCCTTTTTCTTCTGCAAATAAACTTACATTTTCAAATTCTAAACAAAACCTTTTTAAAGGAATTTTCTTTCATGAGCAACGTGAAGCCTCAAAGAAAACACATCAGCTTACCTGCAATACAAATTTCTGATCTATGTACTTTTTGGCAATGCTGGGCTGAAATTCTTGGCTTTCCAAAAATCGTATGAAAAACTCATATACAAGCTGCAAAAGGAAAAAAAATATGGTTAATTTATGACTTGATTACTCTTCATATTTTAGTGTTTCCCTAAATTATTTTGTTAGAATATTAAGCACTTATTTTTCCACAGAGCAAAGGGTTAAAAAAAATCAAAATTATTTTCCTCCTTTATCAAACTCCTACCTCTTAGTTAGAATTAATTACACGAGCTTTTTAAGCCGCTTTTGCTTATTTAACTCCAGTCAAAGACATTTCATGACCAAGAACAGGCACTGCCATCTTGTAATGCTTGTTATCATCTTGTAAAGCTTCCTTAAGTAATTGGAAAGCACATTGAAACTGCCCTCTGAACTGCTGAAGTCACATCAAATACAGACATTACGATTCTGAAAGGCTTGGTGAAACAGTTGGAAATATTTAAATTAAATTAGAAACTGCTTAGAGTAGTGTTCTACTACAACTTGAAACACAGAAGAAGAACACAAACCAGAATTTATTCCGAAGTTCCTAACTTACAGTAAAGATTAGCCTCGGGGCTGGAGAAAATCTGCTTATTTTCATGCAATTCCATCTCTACCTAAACTATTCAGTGGGACAGCAACAGACTTTTCATTTAGTGGAGAAAAAGAAGAGTATAAAAAACAGGCAACAAGGAAGTGAAGTGAAACAGAGACTGCTGTGGCCTCATAAGACAGCAACTCTGATCTGTCACTGATAATGAGCTACCAGCCAGCAAATCTCTTTGCTGAACCTTTTCATAAAGAGCAGCCATTGAAAACTTGCTCATTTCTGCCTTCAGTGAGTCTGAATATCGATGCTGAAAGGAGAAAGGAAGCTTAAAAATCACATTTTAAAATAGTTTTAAACTTTTCCATGACAACAATATGCTGCAAAACTGCTGCTGCTGCTACTTTATGTCAGTGTTCTCTGACTTCTCCAAGGAAGCAACGGGAAATCAAAAAGGGGGAGAGAGGTTTAGAAATAAGACGTGGAAAAAGTGACAGCTTACATAACTAACATTGAATCATCAGGAAATCAATTCCATCGACTCCTCACAAATACTTTGGTGAATTTCTTCCTGACAATGGCGAGTCATCCGCTGGATAAGAAATGCCATCATTTCCATGTAAGTAATGACTTTTAAAACTACAGCACTTGTGTCACTTAACACAAGGTAACAGACACTTATGCCTGTGCTGTTTCCAGGCAGGCAGAGCTCTTCAGAGCTGCCTTGAGGCTTTTAAGATTCGTATTTTCTGTGAAATTTAAATATAAATGAGGGATGAACCTACATTTCCACAGACTCTAAATGAGAGCACAAAAGAGCGAAACAAACAGCTCACAGGCAGGGATTGTGCACACAACTGCAAAATACAATCCCCGTGTTTCAGGCTGAGATCAATTGTGCTCCTTTGCTCACAGAAACTCCCCAGCTCCACAAGCTGATGTTACTCAGGCAAACTTCTTCTCAATTTACTAGTAGTGTAAGTCGTTGTCCTGACTAACATGCACAGGAGTTGATCTATGTTTCCAATAAAGGAAATTAGTGTCTTAGTATCAATGATGCTTTCTCCAAAATTAGTTGATGTTCCTGGTTCAAAATCATGGGATCATGGAATGGTTTGGGTTGGAAGGGACCTTAAAGATCACCTCACTTCAAGTGCCTTCCGTGGCTAGAGACACCTTCCACTAGACCAGGTTGTTCCAAACCCCATCCAACCTGGCCCTGAACATTTCCAAGGATGGGGCACCCACAGCTTCTCTGGGCAACCTGTGCCAGTGCATTCTCAGTGAGGAATTTCCTCCTAAAATGTAATCTAAATCTCTCCTCTTCTAGTAAAAAAACATCCCCCCTTGCACTATCTGCCTGTGTGAAAAATCACTATCCCTCTTTTTCATAAGCTCCCTTTCAGGTACAGGAAGACCACAATGAGGTTTCCCCAGAGCCTTCTCTTCTCTCAGTTGAACAGCTCCCTCAGCCTGTGTTTGTAGGAGAGGTGCTCCAGCCCTCTGATCATCTTTGTGCCCTCCTCTGGACCCCCTCTAACAGGTCCACGACTTTCTTGTGTTAAGGATCCCAGAATTGGACATGCTAGTCCAGGTGGGGGTCTCAAAATACCTTGTTTTGACAACTGAAATACAGAGGAAGGGATGATACTCAGCAGTGAGCACCCTGCTACAAATACCTCAAAATAGACCTTGACTCAAGGAGAGGAAGAAGGACTTAGGGATGTAGCTTATCATTCATTTTTCTGAGCAGCTGCCAACACAGGAGCACTTTTGTATGAATATAAACTACCCTCAGTAAAGCAAAACTGCCAGCAGTATCATCCCCACGATGCTCTTGCTGAAGTTGTTGAAAAGCCCTTGCACATGAGAGCAGTTTGGAAAACAAAATAATTTTTAAATCAGTGAAGGAAAACAGGAATATGAAGGACACCATCAATACAATTTTTAAAGAAAGCTTTAACATTCTGCAGATATCAGAAAGTTCTCTCCCGTCTCTGTAGGTACTATATTATAGCCACGAACAGGATTAATAAATGTTAGTGTCTCACAGACCAACAGGGTCTAATTCACAGGTTAAGAAAAAAAAAAGCTGAAAAAATGATGAGACACATTAAGCAATGACAAGCATTTCTTCTGAGGTAAATATTCAAAAACCTGTAAATGCGGCCACGATGCCTCCAAGGTGGGCTCATCTTCTTCTGGATCAAATTCATTGCTGTCACTAGGTGGGAGAGTTCTGAAGATATTGCAAGATACCTGAAAAGTGAAAGAAAGAGGGATGAGATCTGTTCTTCAAACAGGCATTAGCTTTGAGGGCTGTGTATGTCTGTACTCACTCTAACAAAGTTCAGAACAGGGCTGAGGAATCTGTTACTTTACAAACCTGCCACCAATCTCGGCTTTTCTTCTTTCCACTGATATCCCAGGGCTACCTCGTCTGCCAACACACTCCAGGAGCCCACCAAAATGTGATTCCCAATCCTGCTGAGCACCCCTGGGCTGTTTAGGAGTTGTGGGAAATACCATCAACATGCATTTACAAGTGTTTACATACAACACTTGGTTACTTTTCTTTGCAGAGAGAAAACATTAATATCATCTGTCAGCACTTGTTAAGAGCTGCCAGTGCTACTCACACATTAAATGCCTGGACATCTCATGCCAAGCCCAGTACTTGGTACTAAATGAAAGCAAATAATAGTATTTGCTCGACACTTAGCCCACATTTTATTTCATGGTTGGTTCGCTTTGCTTAATCTTATTTAGAGGTACTTTGGTGAGACTGCTTGGCTTTGTGAGGTTCATGCTATCAGCAAAGACTGAAGCAGAGTGCTTTCCTGGGTTAATTAGAGTGCTGAATGGAGCGTACAGCTTATTATGCAGCAAATCTGATAAACTGCAAACACGCTGTAGGGCCCTTCCTGCACTTGGAAGGTGATGATGTGCCTGCCTCCCACTCTGCTCCTGCGCATTTGACCCATCTCTAAGCTGGTTAATCAAACAGCTGGGAAAAGCAGCCTGTTATCTCCTAATCTATACGTGACCCCTTCACAATAGTTCAGACAAACTAAGCTATTTAGGAAACAAAACTAGTATGTTCTTGAATGCCATTATTTATTTTTCCAGCCTTTTGCTCCTGCAGACGCTTTAAAAGTTAGTCTGTACGGCATATTTTCAATACGTTGGCAACTTAGTAAGAAAAGGCACTTTAAAGCCCAAAGTTTAAATACACTCCAAATACTGATAAAACCAGATTGAAACAGAGTGAAATATTAGAATCTGCAAGACAAACAGAGCAGATTCAGGTGCTGCATAAACAGAAAGATGAAACAGAAAAGTGCAGGAAAGCCCGTAAGGATGTTCACTGAACACAGGGGAAAGATAGAAGAGTAGGGAAGGCGAACCAGTGAGCATAGAAAATAAAAGAGGCCACGCTGGTTTGTGCTGGGACTTTTCCCTTCTGCCACAAGAGGGTGTGTGCCACTGCACTTACAGTACCACCGGCTTTCACAGAAGCCCCCACTCCGTACGTAAATCTCGTGTTTTCAAGCCGCGTGGCTTTCAGCATGAAGAGATACAGCACTTGCTACAGCCCGTGCTCACGGACACTGAACTCCACTTGCCCTGTACCCACACCTGCCATTCACTAAGAGAAGCTTTTCCTCCCTTCTCCATCCTCTTCCCCGACTCATTCACTTCTCTCCAGAGCCCCTCCATGAAAAGACATTTCTAGTCTCATGAGAGGTCAAATAACTATTCCAGGAATACACATGCTACAGTTTGTCTTTCTTCAAGGATTCCTGAGCTCCTCCTTCTGCTATCGCTGATATGAAAGAGCAGGGATAGCAGTCAGAATCAGCAAGACAGAACTGTTCCTGTGGTAGAGCACAGGGCAAAAGAGGGTAGCCAGCCCAAAGGATTCCCAAATAAAATGGGGGAAATGTACCTTGGATCCAAGCACATGGGATTCTACAATACTTACTCAAGCATTTTTGGTTAATGCTTCACAGTCAAAAAAATCCCAGCTATCTCAGGATTTGGGCCAAAGTAGGAAACTAAGAAAACCAAAGGCAACTTTTGCTTTCCTGCTTTAAATTTCATTTGAAACAAGAAACTTTTCCTGCAAATTTAACCATACATGTATTATTGAAACTTGTACCAACAGATCACAGAAAACCTAACTACTGATCAGCTGTTTTGTTCAGAAACTGGAACAAATACTGAATTATGGCACAAGCAAAACCTGCAAGGAAAAGTACATCCTTTCAGAATGAAAAGCTAAACAAATTCTTACAAGACTTAATTTAAGTCAAACCAAGCCTCAAGCAGTTAGTGCCAGGGCCTTACCAGCATGCCAAAAGTATGAAGGGTTCAGGAACGATTAGTTAAGTGCCAGCAATGACACCTGGATCTTGAGCTTGGAACAAAACCAGTACGATTTCCAGAGAGTGCCTATTAAAACTCCAGTCTCAAGGCAACTCAAAAGCAGGTTTTTGGCATAAGAAAATTAACATGCAGGAGTAAATGCAATGAAAGCTAGAATATGGTCTCAGTATATACACTTTGCTCTCTTTAATTTTCTTCTTTTTTTGCATTAGAAGTAAGGATGAGCTACATGGAGCCAAAATGCAGATATTCTCCCAAGGAGAACAGAGAGAACAGGTTATCTTTAAGTGATTTCCCCAGGTTATCATAACTTTAAAAGATAATGTGTGCCATTACAGTTGCATTAATCACCACAACACAGCACGACAGCTCATTTACATGCAGTGTCAATTTACAGCATGCTTATCTAAATCAGTAGCCTCTGGGTGGTTAATGTTTATAAGCCTCTAAGGGAGAACCAAAGGCACCAAGTTCTCCCATGCATGAACTGCCCAGCTGTACATTGGTGACTTTGACAGCCACCACACCAAGATGGGAATACGCTACATTGAATCTGGAAAGAATTTTTCTCAGATAGGCATAAGGTACCGATTTAGTCTTTATCCCTGGGCCTAAGCAGCATGCCAAAATTCCTTTAGCTGGAGAGCTGAATCATTTCTCTTCTGACCTCTCTTGGATCATCAAGCCAAAGGATATCCCTGCCAGCCTGCATATAAAGTCCCTGATGATTCTTCTCCCACAGCCAACACAAATGACTATGGATCAATACTGACTTCCGTCTGCCACTGGATTAGGAACACCTCCAAGCCCAGATGATATTTTTGTAAGGCAAACCAGAACTCTTACTATTCTAGAAAGTTGTATCATGACAGATCTTTCCTCTCTGTCCTCAAAAACATCTGCACACTGTGCTCCATGACTGTTCCTTTCAGAAGCACACACCAAACTGGGTGTCGGAAAGTGCATCCCAGATCCCCCATGATGCAGAATTTGAACACCCAAGGTCCAGAAACCAATTTAACAAAGCAGTTTAAATCGACCCACTGGCACTGAATCTAAAATTTCCAAGATCAGATTGGAAATGCTGAAATGGCAGATTTTTAGACTGGAGATGCCCAGAAACCTCTAAGCTCTGTCAGTGTGTCAGTCGGGCACAACTCACAGAATCACAGAATGGTTTGGGGTGGAAGTGACCTTAAAGGTCATCTCATTCCAACCCTCTGTCATGAGAAGGGACACCTTCCACTAGACCAGGTTGCTCCAAGCTCTCTCCAGCCTGGCCTTGAACACCTCCAGGGATGAGGCATCCGAAGCTTCTGTAGGCAACCTGTACCAGGCCTCACTTCCCTCTGAGTAAAGAATTTCTTCATAACATCTAATCTAACTCCAACCAGAAGCAAGACAAAAACTCTTCCAGGCAATTATGATACAATGTCAACTCACTAAAAACAAAACAAAACCCCTAGGAACGCTCCCAATAACCCCACAGAGACTGAGCTGCAAATTCTGAGCAGATCTGATGACTGGTACCTGGCAATACAGAACTACAAAATGATGGATATCCAGCTAAAAGTATCAAACTTCAGGAAAGCTTTGATTTTATCACCGCATTTATATTTTAAATACATTTAAGAAAAGAAAGAACTAAGAGGCTCAAGTCTGAAGTCAAAATGCATGCTTTGAGAAGTTCCCTCTTTGTCCCTCATTGGCGTGCTATAAAAATGATAATTCTGTAACAGAAACACTTCACAAATTCAATTGCAGCTGAGCACTCCTACTCTGTG
Source organism: Myiotriccus ornatus (assembly GCA_036023395.1). Taxonomy (NCBI): domain Eukaryota; kingdom Metazoa; phylum Chordata; class Aves; order Passeriformes; family Tyrannidae; genus Myiotriccus; species Myiotriccus ornatus. The sequence goes on along the minus strand of JAYRBT010000177.1, from coordinate 57,731,656 downwards.
CTGTTTGAAACAAAGATTTTTATCAGTAATAGTTTTCCTGAATGAAGTCTGAAATGAAAACAAACACAAACACTGGGAAGTTTAATATATTCCCTATATAAAACCAGGTAAGTGAATACCCATGTAGCTCAAAGGGAATACCTGTTCTTCAATTAAAAATATGTGGAATCATCCAAATAAACCCCATGTACATACAAAATTGAAACCCGGTATCTCTGCACACTGTGTTGAAACTGCTGTGCATAATAACAGCACACATTAACAATAAAATGTAATTAAGCTGTAACATAAAGCCAGGCTAACCCAGAGACAACACTGGCCCCTGCAAAAGACACTGAACTTGTCCTTCTGAAACATATCTGCATATGTGGGGTTTTTCAGTATTGTTTATGGATTTACATGCTCTACAGCCTGAAGCAACTACTGCAGTCACTCAGTTATAATCCCTCTATAAAACTCGCTGAATTGTTCCCAGAAGTTTGACTAAAGTACATCTTACAAACTGTGGTATCTAATTTTATCTTAAAATATTGTAAATGATTCCACCAGCTCTCTTCTCCTAAAGTTTTACTACTATTTAACTACAGCACTGCTTCTGATTTCAAGGTTGAATGTGCCTGATTTCCCACTGATTCTCGTTAAACCACCAGATCTCTCTTACATCTGTATATATACACGTATTTGCATATGCAGTATCTGTCTATCTATATATAGGTATTTTTATATAGACATGACACTTCTCAACCTCTGTGCTGTTAAATGGAAAAACAGAGCTCCTGAACCCGGGCAGTTGCTGGTTTCTCCGTTTGTTTTTAACGCTGTGATTATTTTTGCTTCCTTCCTTTGCCTCCCACCTGTGCACAAGTGCATTGGGTTAAAACATAAAAAACCAGACCATCTCCCTCTTTTTTCCTGCATGTTGTTGTGTTAATTTATTGACATTCACTTCTCTGAACAGTGCACTGTACCAGAAATTCATATTAAGATGCTCATGATAGCAATCCACAATGCTCAGGTCCTTTTCTGCACCACTGCTTGCCTGAATACAATCTTTCAGGGCTTACTATTATGTGCTTTCTTTTTGCCCAGCAGCATTACTTTTGACTTGGCTGCATCAAAATGAACTACAGGGGATTGTGAACACAGTCAACAATCCAGATCACAGGCTGGGGGGAAAACAATCCTTCTCCTCTTTTCTTGACCTTTAAGCCCTCTAAAATTCAATGAGTAACGTGCAACATTCTAGCTCTAGGTCAGGGCTCCTAAACTGTTAGTTTACCATCACCCACTTTGGTGGTGGTAGCAGCTTCCATCCACACAGATGAGCAAGCAGTAAACCTGAGATTCTTGGGCATGCTTCTCTTGGCAGGGAACTGCAAGAGGAACGAGTCTGTAGAACAACAGAGCCGGTGCTCAGGTGCAATGTCCACACTGCATCTGTTCGGAGGGAGGAGTGAGTTTCTAGTAATCTCTTGCAATGAAAAAAGCATTAGCTATGCTCCAGCAACAGAAGTTTTGTCTAAAATGAACCTCATTTACAAACCCTGGGACTTCTCATAGAATCACAGAACAGTCTGGGTTGGAAGGGACCTTAAAGATCATCTTGCTCCAGGTTGCTCAGGGCCCGTCCAACCTGGCCTAGAACAGTTCCAGGGATGGGGCAGCCACAGCTTCCCTGGGCAAGCTGTGCAAGGGCCTCACCACCCCACAGTCAAGAATTCCACCCTAATACCTAATCTAACTCTGTCCTCTTCCAGTTTAAAGCCATTACCCCCTGTTCTAATCTTGTTCTGTATCACATGAATCAAAGTGGATTAAGACACTTATGATCTGAATTAGAAGGGTAAGCCCAGATCCATCCCCAGGCAGCACCTCCGGTACAGCTTCCTGCTGCTGGAAACTGGAGCTCTGAAATTCCATTCTAGGTCACGCAGACCTGACCATGGGAGGGTACTCTACTAGTAACCCCCTCATCTATCTCCATGTACCTAAGTTTTGAGATGATCCCATGGAAGAGTTATTTATTTAATGTGTGCCCGGCTAATTCTATATAATACAAATCAGCATATCATAGCAGTAGCTAAAGTATCTTGGACAAATTAAAGCACAGGAGCAGCAGAAAGAGCCCTCACCTCCGGAGTAGGCACCGCATGAAGTGAAGGCCAGTACATGAATTTGAACTTGACAGCATTACAAAACTCACACTGTCTCGGACTCCCAAGTCAAGAACAAAACAAACAATTCAAAACCCAGCAAAACAATCCCCCAGAAGATTTCATGTCGTGCTTGTCTAGAGACACAATGCTTGAAAGGTACTTAAGAGGATGATACGGCCAAAATAGGGTGTGGGGATATAAAGGAATAATAATAATATTAATAATAATAGAAGATAGCTGCAGTCTATATAAGTAGTTCTTGGAGCAAGAAACTCTTTGCCCAGTTTATTTCTTTGCTCTAGACCTAGTCTCTGTACTGTTACGCAGACAAAGTTTGATGGATGCAAGGCCTAAGTAACCAACTGCAGGAATAATGGGTACAGGTAAATGTAATTCCACGCTGTCAGGAAAAATTATTAGGGACAACTGCCTCAAGAGGAGCTGCCTCCAACTGATTTTTTGAGAGAAGCACAGAACATCAGAGCCACTTCTTTTACTAAGCATTGTGGGGTTTGTACGAGCCAGGTTTATAAAGAATGTGAATAACAAAAACATCTAACAAAGGTATTTGGAAATAATACATAAAAGAAATCAAAGTTAGATTCTTTTCGTGCTTCTACAGAATTGATAACCCTCACACTAAAGAAACAAGAACAGAATTGAAAATACTATGTGATTTTTACCTATTTTTTGTAACAATAGCATGCTTGCTCCATCACTGCTGCACGTACATGACAACAGTGTTTAATCAAAATGCATTTGGGGGGTGTCAAAAGATACTGAATTTTCCTTTCAGCATTTCAGATGGCTTCCAAACAATCTGTTACACTTCTATGGATTCAAGTTGCATTTAAGATTAATTCCTAAAATTTTACAGAATTCCTCAACTGACATAAAATTTCTATCAGAGAAGAGACATTCTTTGTCAATTCTTGTGAGAGTCTAGGATTTAATTTATTTCTCTTAGAGTCAAAATGACATTCAGTATTATACTTTGAAATCCAACACAAGAACCAACAGGAACATATGCACAGGGGTTCAGGTAAATCCAAAAAGTGTAAGACTGAATATAGGTAGACCTGCAAAAAAATCTCTATCCAAGAACATTTTAATACAGAAAACCCTAAACAGGATGAACATTTAGCAACCAAGATGTCATACTTAGTCATAAGATACAGCTAAAGCTATAGAAAATAAAAAGATTCATAATGCCTATGAAGTCTACAGCCAGAACACTTCCTAAAAATAGGTTCCTTAACATGCTAAAAAAATCATGGCTTAACAAGATATTTTTTATGTTTAACAGGTCTATCACAGACAAACTCCTGAACAGGCTCTGCCCTCACATCTGTTGAGACAACCCTGAAGTAAAAGGAATGCAATCCCTCTAGATTTATGCCAGTAGAAAGGAGAGACGAAAGGAAAAAGAAAAAAAACAACCACCAACCAGAATCTGACCTTTAAAACTCACATTTTGTGTTTATTTGGGTATTGATTTAAACAAGTTTCTTTCTCTGTGTTGCTCAGCACAGTTTCTACACCTCATGACATGTGATGTTTCACTTTGGCTGTACAGAAATTACAGTCCTATTTTCCTTGACTTGTCGTTACAGAAAAGATAAAGATGCCAACGGGAAGCCAAAAGCGTTTCAGCACTTAGAAGAGAGGAGAACAATTCAGAACCATTGCAAAAAGTGTATCCCCAAAGAGTTTCATTTGCCATCTCCTATGGGCCGGCAATCCCTCCTGGCTGTTGTGTAAACATCCCCAGTAAATGTCAGCGCTTGGGTTTACAATTTTGGAAGAATCGAGTAGGAGAACTGAAAGGTTGCTCACCAACAATTCATCCAGATTTCTCAGTTTAACAGCTTGTCAATTTTTCCCATCTGATTTTTTAAATTAAATAAATCAGTTTCCTCAATCTATGTCTTAACACCCAGAAAACATGAACAGCTCTAGTACAGACACCCTTTAGGATACCACAGATAATAACAAACATTTATTTCATTCAACTACCATTGCTTAATCTACCAGCAAAATCAGTACCATTAGTTTCAGCCTCACCATTTTGCTCGGACAAGAACAAATTTTAGATTAAGTGTCCAATTACTGGGTCATAAAGTCCAAATACTGCCATTTCCTTCTCAGCAGAGTGTGGCTTAATTGGCAAGGGCCTTTTTTCCTGAGACTTACCTAATTCTAAGCAATGTCATCTGCCCTTCTGAACAACACATCAAACTGCAGGGGAAGCGAGCTGAGCAATGCCCTGCTGAATAAATCTCTCCAGCTCATGACCATTAACACAAATCCCAATCCCTCTTCCCATCAACTGATATTGATGACAGTGAC
>JAYRBT010000177.1:57681760-57727051 GCA_036023395.1 Myiotriccus ornatus | reverse complement strand
AATAAATCTCTCCAGCTCATGACCATTAACACAAATCCCAATCCCTCTTCCCATCAACTGATATTGATGACAGTGACGAGGCCACTGCAACTTGCTTTGGTGGCCATTAGGAAATTCAATTTTATTTTGTTTTTGTTTTTTATTTTTAAATAACTATTAACATGCCCAACACTGTATCAAGCTAATCAGAGAGGTTTAAAGAAGCAGATTTGCACACAGGTTGGCAAAGAGCCGAGTGATTTCACATTTAGCTATATGCAACATCATATCATATGCTTAAGAGAACAAGATGAAAATATGTGATACTGCAAATACAGATAAAGGCTTTAATGGCATGAATTTCACATGGTTGGCATAAAAACCACCCAGGAGTTATGCTGGCTACCACAAATGACTGTTTTTCAAACCCTTATGTCAAAATACCACCACATTTTAGAAGCAATTAAAAGCCTCAGATCTAAGAATTTTACTGGCAACCTTTTTCTAGCCCAGGATCTACAGAGCCAAATTCCTGTCAGGTCACAGAGATCACTAACATAAATGTACATTATAAAACCTTAAAACAAAAAAAGCCTCTTCCACAGTAATTAATTATCTAAAATGTTCAAAAAAGTAAGATGAGAAAACACTTTAGCCATTCATCCTTCTCTACAAATACTAGTAACTTAAAATATCAATTTCAGACTGGCAGGCCTTTTATTTTCCTGCCCTTAAATGATACCAAAACTCACAAAAGAGTTTCCTTTCACCTCCAAATCACAGTAGGGTCAAGCAGGAAATATTAATTCCTAGATTCATAAACACTACACATAAAGAGAAGAGACCTTGCAAAGGGACAAAGAACACCTGGGCTCCCTTTTGATCCTGGTCTTTCAATCAAAACACTCCCATGACAATTGTGGCAGGCAGTCAGTGGGGACACTAATTTGGTCAGGACACAGATACTGCTGTTTTCTTCACTGTCATGACAGGTCTGAGATTGTCAACGTGACAGCTCTTTTGTGAACACAGTTGGAGACCCTGGTGAAAATCCCCGAGAGCAGACAAAGGCAGCAGTTGCTCTCACAAAGTCGACTGGGCACAGTTAATTCTGTCTCAGATCACGGGCACAAATCTGCTCGAAACAAGAATTGCACTTAATGCAAAGAACAGGTTACACCAAACACAAGGCTTCAGGACAAAGTGACTAATGCTGTCTCTTGACCAGGCAGTATGTCCCGAAAACTTACTCTGTGTAATATTACGAGCCCTACCTCTCCCTCTGGGGCCCATGTAACTGTAACCAGAGTGCTGGAGAAGTCTGGCCTTTATAGGCAAAGACAAGGAGGGAACAAAGCATTTTTACCAGATAACCTATACCTGCAAAATACAAAAAACAAAGGCCCTGGTGATGTGGTTTAGTAGAAATGCTTCATTAGCATTCGTTGGGATGATGGACAGAAATCATTCATGCATCTGCTATGGATTCACTCACAGAAATTCAATACCAGAGCACAGCATCCTGCTCACATGGAATACAACCACCAAAGTGTTTTTCCAGCAGCACATGCACCAAAGCCACAGGCACAGCTAGGGGACTCCAGCTGTCCAACAGCTTACACCTTCATCAAAGCACAGAGCTTCTTACAAAATATAAGTGCTACAACTTAATCAGGAAATTCTTTAAGAAAAAACATGTCCCCTTCCCTAAATACTTAACTTTTTATTTGTAAAAAAATCCAGGTTGGGGCAGTCAAGGTCAATGGGTAGCCAGACACAGGACTTGAGAATATCTGCAGTCCTCACCTGCTTCAGTACCATGGCAATGAAGAGCAAACACAGCTTGGGTTCAGCACTGGAGCCCAAATGTAAGGCAGAAGGAAGCCAACTGAAGAAGGGAATGATGCAGTGAATGGAAGAGAGTACAGCTGTCCATCAAAAATGAGCTAAGTTGAAACTGGAATTCCTGAAGCTCCATTAGCAACTATCTACAAAATCCACTGGAAACATTCAGGCCGTACCTTTGTTTCCAGTGACTCCTCCATATCATAGACATAGACTATATTTAAGGAAATTATTTAAAACTATGCTTTGCAAACTCTTTTAGGCAATGTATCATTTCCTTAAGATAAAACCTGTTGTGTGAATTAACACGTATGTCCTACAGGGACAGAGTAGGACATACTACCCAAGGGGTTTTCCACTTCTTCTGCAGTTCAAGATCAGATTGTTCCATAGACTATAATTTATGATTCATCTTGAAGTTTATGAGCAGTTACCAATCAAATTCTTGTTTCTTAGGGCCCAAACTAAGACAACACTAACTTGCAGAGTTTTTATTCAGCAGATTTTGCTGCAGTAAACAACTCCAACCAAAGCCAACATGGGAATAGAACCTCAGTAACAGAAATGCTAAAAAGAATTACCAAATTCTCTGAAGAGCTGAGTTTGGAGGCACCTGCTACTCACAGAAAAAGTCCCCCATTTTTCTGAAGTTATCTGTGCATCACTGTCTGTGCGTAGGGTGTGATACACTTTGTTCATCACAAGGGATACACAGGAGATTAAAACATTCACAAACCATTTAGATACTACAGTGCAGCACCAGCTGAAGAACCGAGCAAAGAACTAATCATTCTGTATTCTGACAGTATTTGAATGGTGCATGAGACCACACGCTGAACAAATAACACAACAGACTGAAAAGCACTTCATTCAGAAGATTGGTCCAGTGCAGAAGCAGGAAAGGGAGGGTGAGGGAGAAGGGGAAGAATCTGATCATATAATTATAGGCCTTCTGACAATGCACACACACAGAGAAGCCATATTAAGATTTTTCCATATACTCCTAAATTCTGCTTTTTTTCCCTTTCATGATTAACTGCTTGGTGGTTCTGTCACAATTTACAGCTATTTTTAAGTATTACAGACGAGCAACACAGCATGTATCTGCGTGTCAGAAAAGAAGTGAGGAGCATATATAATGCAGTGTAAAATCTATTTATGCTTTTCTTTTTACAGCAAGCACATAGCCAGTGGATTCCATGATCACACACCATCATTAGGAAACCAACATCACCAAATCTATATTTAACTAATTGCCTTCTCATTTAGGTAATGGGTTTTAAGGGTTCTGTATGGTAGTACAGAACAAACACTTTAAAGCAGTGATTGATTTTGCCAATCCAACGAACCTTCACCACAAAACATCTGGTACTGTTTCTATTTTCACACTGAAAACCTATTATTTGACAATTTCTATATACAAGGTATGGCTTTATTTTGCTGAGTAATCTTGCTCGCTCTAACGACAGCTGCTAATAAATTCACATACCACAACCAGGACATCTTCACACTGATCCTATACAATATTTTTGGCATTTATTATTTTAAAATTATTATCTGTGCATACTTCAAGCTATCTCTGCCTAAAGTAGATAGTCGGGAGCTTGGAGAAGGTTCAAAGCAAGATAAGAAACTTGCAAAAATTATTCCATTATTTAAACTGGGGAGGAGAGGGAGGGCAGGTGGGGGGAAACATGACGGACTCCGATTTTATGACTGCTGGTTTTCTCCATCAGGAAACAATCCAGGTTTCCTTTCATAGGTTTGTGATTATAAATAACCATCATCTCCTTGACTTTAATTAAGAATATATAAAAATTAACATTTTTGTCTCTGGAGAATTATCCCCAAGTGATGTCTAGCAGCAAATACAAACCAAAGGCCTCATTTAATCCACCTACTCCAGGTTTAATTTCGCCCACAACACGTAACTAGAACTGCCAGTGGATTTAAAGAGACCACGAGAAAGAAGGAACTCACCATTCTAACTACTTCAGGGTAAGTCTGCTCTGTCAAACAGCCTCTGCTTATTGTAATGTAGTCCACCAGTTCATTAAGAGTGGAGCGCTTGTATTCTTTCATTTTAAGGTCTGAAAGCGTGTCCATGAAGTCAAAAATGACACAGCACTGTTGAAGTTTCTTTAGGAACAGTTCAGGCTGCTCTGAAGATGGAACGTCTATGAAACAAGAAAGGAAATCTTTGTGAGTCTGGCATCTTATTATACAAAACAGGATTTCTTTCTGAAGATCAATTTCAAAGGAAAGCAGCATTCATACAATTTTTGTAAAACAGAGTTCACATTAACATACGAACCGCTTACAGGAACCGTATTACTGCTGTGTGTTTGAGATCTTCAGCATACTGCAGAAGACATTTAGTCATCACTGGCTATTAGGAAAATAAAGTTCACCAAGGAAGTCCAGCCTTAAGTGGAGAATGCAAACACAACAGCACTGAAGATTTAATTTTACAATACACCACTACTTGGAGGCTGGCGTTCACCACTGTTAACTTACACTCCAAAGGAGGATGAAAGTACTGTCAAACACATCACACTTGATTAATTTATATTTCTAAAAACACAGCATCAATTATATCCCTACATGAATATACATGAATACATATATATGAATACTCAGCAAGACTATAATTCCACAAACAAGTTTTAAGATTCAATCATTACCCCCACGTTGACACTCTTCACAGCAAAATCAACTGCACTGAAACACAATGAGGATTTTTTTGCTTTACTATGAACACATAACAGGCATCAATAGGAACATTTTCACAAAAAATAGCATGTGCTTGACCAATAAAGTAAGGAGAATAAGCTATTCACTACTTTTGCTCTGATTTCTTATTTGTCAGCAGATAAAAAGACTTAATAATAAAAGGCATGTCAGCATCTTAATGGCTGGTTAGTTTACCAAATGCATCAAAAGAATACACAGACAGCTTTCTTTATCCAGTGTTCATGTACACGAGAGGCTAGCAACAGCAGAAAGTTGCAGGAATGAAATACACGTTTTCACTCTGCAAGTCTTCCCTCAGACTAGGGAACACTTCACTTCCTTTGATCTGCCTTTTTTTGTTTTTAAGACACCAATGCCTGCTTTAAGACAGCAAAATCCTGTAAATGACCTTCCAAGTCACAATATAACATGCAAATGAAAAATTGATCTCAACTAGAAAAGTTTTAATAGAAAAGAATTGATACTTATTTCTTAAAACTTGGGCAAACCAGTAAAAAGCCAATCTAAGATGGAATTTCTTAATGCTGACACAAGAATATGTCAAGGGAAGGAATACTTGGTAAACGCTGGAAGCTCTTAGTAATTGTATGGTAGTTTTTTAAGTAGTTTTAAGGTTTAAGTACCATGAAACTGTTTTAATTAAACACAGTGCTTAAATTTAATTAAAAACAGTGCTTAAACACTGAAAAGAATAAACATGGATTGCAGTACAAATAAAGGTGCAACGGTTTATTCACCCTTTCTCTGTTTACAGCACTGCAGCAGTGACAGGATTCAAGAGGTAGCGAATTGCATCCTGCAAAGAACCACCAAAATCTTGGTAAAGTTTAACTGATGCTGTTGAGCAGCAAACACCAATCTCATATTCATTAGGCCTGGGTAAGTTCTGTGACATCTGTGTCCAGAGGAAATTAAGGTGTAGGGGGCAACGTGGTATAGTTATGACACCACACTTCACATCATCAGAACTGTCCACCCCAAGCTCCCAAAGGCTACAATACTCTGTGGCACAGAAGATGCAAGAAACGTGGTCCTGCAGAACCCCAACGAGAGCTACAGGGGAGAAGAACCCTCCCCAGACACCTCCAGAACACTGAAGGTCCCCAAACCAGGTCACTCTAAAGCCATTCCACTGGCCACGTTTCTCTCACACATTCAGACACTCAGAGCAGGCAGAGCTGAAACCCAAGATGAGCCAGGGAGACGGAGAAACTCGTCAGCCTTCACCCTTTACAAAAAAGAGCACTTCTTCACAACCTTTCTAAGGTCACAGCCCTACAGAAGAGAAAAGGGCCTGGGGAAGCAAAGTCCTCGTGACTGCTTTCTTGACTGCAAGTGTTCAAATAGTCCAGAGAAGGAGAATGGACTTCAGAATTCACTGCTATTAGCAAGCAGGCAACAGTTACTTGATTAACAATTTCTTCCAAAAGACAAGTCTAAATACAAGCTGAAAAGAAGAGGGGGAAAAAATGAAGTTGCAGTTGGTTACATTTCAAAAGTATCATTTTTAAAAGTTACACTCTTTCCTATACTATCTGTAACACACCACAGACCTTGAAAAGCTGTAAGAGGTATCAATAAAATCTCTGTTGTGACGTGGCCATAATGGGGTTTTGTTCTACATGACTTGTATGCATTTGCTTTGGCCAACAAGGACATTATAGTCAAAGAAAAACAGGCTGAGATCAAATGGGAATCCCTTAAGACACAATTCAGCACAAGTTAAAACCAGACTCATATGTATGACTCAAGATTACACTCATTTTAAACGGAGTTGGTATTAAATAAAAATTTTTAAATTACTGAAGCATTAAAACAAGCAATAAAAGTTTGTTTTCCTTTTTTTTTCCTTCAGTTAAGTACATCGAGGTGTGGGAACAAAATGAAAAACATAATTAAGTTCTGCTCAAGAAAAACCACTCTAGAACACTACAAGAAATCCATGAGAGTCTAACTACGTCAAGAAACCATATGAAACACAGGGGCAAACAAAAAAACCCCAAACCACAGCCAACTGAAAAACCCACAAACAAACAAACAACCCTCAAAGCCTCACAAAATAAAACCTCACAAACCAATTGTTCTGGTCATATTGGCTTTTCTTTATTAAGCAAGTTACCACTCACACTAGAGAATAAGACTGCAAGAAGTTTCACTCCGTAATTTTTCTCATTATTCTTGGGAATTTGGGGTGCCTTGGGAACAGGCTAACACCTAATGCATAGGGGGTTTTTGTACTTGGAAACAGGACAAATATGGGAATAAATCAGTAAATTAAAAAACTAGGGGAGTAAAAAATTAGAGGGTCCTAAGACAAGAAAAGGGCAGCATAAATAAATATAAATAAAATCAGTATTCTGTGTTCCCAGCCTTCTCCATTAGTTGGTTTGGGGTTTTGGGGGGGGGAAAGGGGTTCTTTTTCTGGTACCTGGGGCACAGACCTACAGACCCCGCAGCAAAGCTGAGCTCCTCAACACAACCACTCGAAATGAAACCCATAGTTCCTTACAGATGTTCTCAGTGAGCTGATGAAAAACAGCAGACCATTTTCTTCTCAGCAGATACTCAGAGCTTTCAATGAATTCTGCAACATTTTACTCCTGTCCTCACACGCAGCGAAACATTCAGGCCCCAAAATTTCCACTGTATTTGCTTTCAGATGAACAAACTGAAAACTGAGCAACTGCTCTACTAAATCTGTGTAAATACATATAACACTTTAATAGCCTATAAAATAAAATTAAAATTACACTATTAAATGGCATGTGTGATTTATGTCCAATGCACAAAGGAGTAGAGTACACACTTACGAAAATCAAAATTTAAGGGAAGATAAACTGTCTGGATGACTGTGAGAACTCTCCTCATTTTCAGAAGGTTCTTGCTACAATTTAATTTTCCAGCTTGTCAGTTTTCTCTTTAGCCATTTAAAACTGTACAGAGCTTTTGAAATACAGTGAGTATTCACAGATTCAAGGGAAACTGGCTTAGTGAAAGCAAGCACTAATACATCTGAACAATGATAATCAAGACAGAATCAGAGCCTTTAACAGTGTCAAGTTTTTATAAAGTTATCAGAAAAACCGACAGAAAGTGATGTAATTTTTTTTTTTTAGACCTGGACTAACAATTCTTACTGCAAGGGCTGAAGTACTAATTCCAAAATGGCCAAAGCAATTCCGTTTGTCTCTTAATAGCCTTTTCCCAAAATATTCCTAATCCAACCAGCCCATCCCTTCTCATAAATCTCTGTCTTCTGCATCCTTTTATCAACTAAAGACACAAAACCTGATACCACTCTTTTACTGCAAGTCTCAAACATCAAGAAAAACATACCAATGTTTTTACTGCATTCATGTTTTAATTAAAGTCATTTACCAGTAACTCATTTGGGCTCAGAGAAAGCAAACTATGCACCAGAGAAACTCCATCCCTAGAAGGGAGCTCTGGCTCTCCTCTCCCTGGCAAGGGAACAACCACAAGAAGGGGAAGCACCTGGATCGGTTCCCTGATCCACCCCAGCCTGTAGTTTTGTAATGAAGGGTATAAGGAGGGAAGTGAAGACGGGGGGAGGGACTGAGCTGCTTAAAACAGCGTGGCAACTGCGAGGAAAAGCCACGGGATTGCAGACACAGGGCAGTGTAGGGCCCAGAATCAGAATAAAATGAGACAAATGATGCAGACTGCATATGAAGCCTTAAGCAGAAGCAGAGGACACTCACACGCTGCCCTGCACCCGCACGTGCGCCGTCAGGACGTTTGTGAATAGTTAAAATCAAAATGCCCTCAGAATAACTACTGCTTCCAGTATATACATTACTGGTATCCATTAGCTTGAAGATGGCATTTGCATAAAGAATAAGCATCACCCTCTTGTATGACAGTAAAAGCAAACAGCACATTAAACATGAAAAAATAAAAACACACACTAAAACCAAACTCCAGAAGGGGGAAGAGTGTTTAATAGTAACTTTTTTCTTCACACTAAGCACTTCCTTATATGAACATCATTTATGTGATGTCCCAACATCCGAAAACTCTGTATTCACTCCACTTCTGAGATTGTTTCCTCTTTCAACAAAATGGCAAGATTTCTACTTTCCCTTTCAACTTAATGGCAAAGTATTTCCTCAATTCTTCTCCAGTTTCCTCGTCTTCCAGTTACTAAATAGACCTAGGACTATTCCTTTCTAGTTAAATAAAATCTCCTTGTGACAAAAAAAGCTCCAAAACCCCAAGCAAATTTCTCTCCTTTTGCTGCCACTCACAAAGCCACCTCGTCCAACATAACCTGCAGCAAGGACCCACCTGCACAAAGCAGGAGCTGTGCACAAATCTCTGCCTACATCTATTCTTCTCAAATCACTGAGGAGATTTTGTTTTGTGAGAAGTTACCTTTTGAGTTTTTTCATTCAAATAAAACTTGCAAATTTGAATGTGAAAGCCTTTTGGTTTCCTTTGAGAAGCTCACCTCAAGAGAAGGCCTAGTGACACGCAGCTCAAAGCTTGAGTTAACTCACAGTCCTGTCACGCAGAACAAGCCACTTCTCACAATGTAATATTGGTCACAAGATCTCAAGAAGTACAAATGTTTGCCCTCTTTTTCTTACACACACACTCCTTGAGAAAAAATAATCACTATCCTGATAGCGTTCACTTAATTTTCCTGCCTGCCTGTCAATGTTATGAATGCTTTGCCAAGTCAGTAATCATTCATTTATAATAGGGGTGGGTTTTTTTTTTCAAAGCTGTTATCCCAACCCATTCTCTACATTTAATAATTCCACAAGCAGGGCAGCAGTTAGGCACTGTGTTCCATAAACCCAACCAGTGCAATTATTCACACAGCAATAAATCCAGGGGGACAAACTCAAGCTGACTTTCACGAGTGAACACGCACAAGAAAAGCACGACATTAGCGTCCCATTTCCAGCACATTCGAACTGCACCATCAGAAATGCAACACAGGACATAATCCACCCATTCCCCGACAAGCTGTGCCTCTTCGGATAATCAATCGCAAAATTGAGAATTATTTCCCCGGCCATAAATTTCTCCCTGATCAAACCAAACAAGTTCTCACTAAGCAGGAACCTCCTGGGTAGTTCTGCAGGGATCCTGGAATCCCTCTGCTGTTTACCAGCACTCCCTGATCATTTCACAGAGGTTTCCAACAAACATAATTTACTGGGGTGAGTATTCTGAACTCAGTGTAGATCTCACACTTCATTTGAGTGCCTTGAGTGCAGATGTGGCAGCATTACAAGCAACAGGAGACGACACGCTCTAACAGGCGTATTCTTAGTCATAGACACTGCCAAAATTTTATAATGTAGATATACTTTTAAATACATTAATCAAAATTCTGCCTTTACTCATGTATGTAACATCTTACAAACTTCAGACTCTGAATAGAACACTTGGATGAAGGTCTGCTGTTTCCTTCATCACAAGACCAAGAATTAAAATCAAACTGTCAATAAAGAGAATTTAATAAAGCGTATTTTTAAAAACCATACTTTTAAACTTTGTGAAGCTCCAATTAAACTTTTTGCCTACTCTCACGGCAGGCATGGTGCAGGCAATAGCTTAAACCTCTTCACTTTCACCCATGGAGCTCAATCCAGAGCCACAGCAGCCAAAGTTTCAATGAAAAAATTCCCCTAGCCTACGCTTTGGTAATCTGTGACCAAAACCTGTTCATCCCACCAATCATGTCTGTGCTGTGAACATCCTTCAGTCTGGAAGTGGACCAAGACTACAAGTTGGGTTGTGAAAGCTATTGATGACCCACAGAAAACATCATTACATCAACACTCGCTGCAAAAGGACTTTATTGGTGCCAATTGGCATCGATGATGTGCACCCTCAAGTGAGTAGAGAGCTTCCAGGGTGCCCTGGCTTTACAAGTGTGGGTGCTCTTACTCATCACTAACCCAACATGAGAAATCTTGTTATGAAACAGTTACATCAAACATCTTGGATAATAATATGTAATCAAGGAAATACATAGTGTACAGTGAGAATTCTGGAGCAGTTAATGGAAGACAAGGTTGGCAGGGCACTTCAGTACACCAGCTGCTGCTCTAGGTCCCCCAAAAATAGGGACTCACGAGATATTTGGCCATATCTAGTACTAATAATCACCACTCAGAAGTAACCATGTCTTTTCATAATCAAGCAGTAATGCCTTCTTCCTTAGGTAAGCTGACAGCACTTTTCAACACTTCCCCATTAGTTCTCCAAGGAATGGGAAGAGTTTAATGGAGTAAACCAAGACAGTCAAAGCTTACCTATTCTACCCACAAGCCAAAAATGCTCCAGGTCAAAGAAGATAAAAGAGAAGGCATGGAAAAGGAGTCAAATGACAAGACTCCAAAGAAAAATTGATGGGAAAAGACTTGGTAGATGAGTAGAGATGGAATAACAGCAAAGCATCTTTGAATGCTATGAGAAGAGGGCAGAATGGGAAGCAAAAGAAGGCAGGGAAACAACATAAAGCATTATTGAAAGACCAAGAGAGAGAGAGGATGAGGTGGAGCAGGAGACTTGGAAAAGAGAGAGAGAAGAGAAATTGTTTAGACAGTAAGTAGCACCATGAAATAGCAGAATATTTCAAAAGGAAAAAAACAGGAGTTCAAAGTGCTTAAGCAAAACAAGAATTAATGAGTTAGTGGTTAGGGGCTAGATATGATTAAGCAGCCACGTATCTGGAGGTTCTTGACACTCTGACATCTTTAATATATCCCGTTACATTATTTATGGTGAGTTTGCCTAGACATCAAATTAACACCTATATTTTAGCTCCAAGCAGATCACAGGTTTTCTAGGTTGCTTTCTCTCCCTTCCTCCCCCCAATTTTTACTAATTTTTCAAAACCAATTATTAGTGATTTCTTTTTTTTTTTCAGTGAAGCAAAAAGCCTTGCAAAAATACACACGTTATTTCAATTTCCTAAACTGAATACGTGGCATAAAATCCCAAAATAAGAGGAAAATACTTTGCTGAAACACTCAGAGTTACTGTGGCCAATTTCCTGGACTGACTCAAGCTTCTTTTACACTGGCTCAGAAAGCTCATGCTAGTTGTTTTAAGTAGATTATTACTGAACTGCACTTCCAAAGTACAAGCTAACCTTCAGAGAGCTGAAGTCACCAAGTTTGCTGAACAGTCACCAGAGAGAGCTGCTGCCCATGTCTGTCCTGCCACCTGAAAATACTGACATGAGGCAGTGAAAAAATTATCAGGATACCTTTGGCAGACACCTTCTGCCTAATACACCTTCTACCATTAGATATGAAACACTCGACTGTTGCTTCTCAAAGTCTTCTCTGAAAAGAGGGGGGAAAAGACAATGGATTGCAAATGTTCTTTAAAAAAGTAAGGAAAAAAATTCCACACTGTTTGTCTTCTACTTTCTATATTTATATAAACATAAGCCTATTTCCACTTACAGTATCCGTGGTGGGTTTTTTGGTTGGTTTATTGTTCGGGGGGTTTTTTCTGACACTAACCTGTTAATTTAGCTGGGTGTGTAGAAAAACCCCGGGGAGACAACCCTAAAACACTGTACAATCAGCTCAAGCTTTGGAGCTCACAGAGCTGTGTTAGAAAATCCTTAGTCTAAGAATCAAAATTTCCACAAACTTACAGATCTCCAAATTTTAGCATCATGCTTCATTACAAAAACAAGACTGACTCCACAGGAAAACTCCTTGCAGTGTTGTTTCCTGAGACTCCAGGATTAGTCAGTATTACTCCTCACACCTTTGCTCAGGTCTAAGTGGTAGTGCCACCCTCCACTGGTTCCTCTCAGCCCTTACCAGGAGGGGCTGTACACCAGAATTAAACTCAGGTTTTTCTGTAGACATTTTGATAGCAAAAGCTACAGGCAGGGCAAATGCAAATGCAAAATTTGCTGAACTTACCTATGGGCTCAGCTGCTCTACCCCAAACTACCTCACGAAGGCCAGAGACAGGAACACCACGTAAACAAAGCCATCTCATTTTCCAAGGCATTTCTCAAATACCCGACACAGAGCAAAGCTGCACAACAGTAACTTAATGCTCCACTGAATCACCCCACTGCTATCTTCCTTTCCTGTAAAATCTTGAACAGTCCTCCAGGCTGCTTCTCTGTATATTTTCAGCTGCCTAGCTAGATTCTAGAACCCTGCCATCCTCCATCCACTCCTAAGTTCTTAGCAGAGCACCGGAACCCAAAACGTCAATAGAGACACCAAGTCTCGGCTCATTATTTCAACTTGGTCATGCTATGCTCGTGTCACTTCTACTTCGGACTTGGTTTCTGTTAATTTTAGAGGGAATGATGGATTACACTGCAGCTTCAGCTCTATCTTGCTGCATCACGTACACTTTTTTTTTTTTCATTGTAAACTAATGGCAAACAGTAGAATATGGAAAGACCAGCCATTTATAATGAACAGTACATTGTTTCCAGGTTCCCTAGACGGCAACAAATCTAAAACACAGAAAAATGTTTACAAGTTCCAAGGCACTAAAAAACACCTTTGCAAAAAACCCATGACGGCCTGCTGACCTAAGGCAGAAGAACGCTTAAGAGGATTATTGTCTTCCTTTTGGTAAGATTCTTATCAGATCACAATTTTCTTCTGCATGACATGAGAAGCTTGTGCTCTGTAATGATCATTAAATATAAGAACACAAACATGCCACAGCAATCTTACACTTACCTTCCACTCTAACTGCGGTCACAAGGCATTCAGGATTTGCACTGCAATTCATTCATTCGGTTCATTAAGTACATAATGAAATAATGATAAAATTATATATCTGTACATGCTTCCTGTAAGAATGCAAAAACTCTGTCTTGCTTAGTAAGTGCTCTGAAAGTGCCATCTGTCCAAATAAAAATATGCAACATTAATTTCGCTCGAACTACAGAGCTGCCCTGTGAAATTTATTCAGGAACACTCAGACACTTGCAAAAAAGCTGAACCAAGAGCATAGGAAACCCAAAACATAATTCTCATCCAAGCAGGCTCAGAGCAAGTGCCAGGATTGCTTCTTCGCTTGATACTGACCCACTAATTCATCCCAGAAGTCACAGGAGTACTTCATTCTCCAGTGAAAGAAGTAATTAAGTGAGAGCTATTCTACATACACAACCCACTGTCTAAGAGCTCAGGCTTATATTTAAAAATATTCACATTTATTAACTTAAATAATACACATACATATAAACTATACATTTCTATAACCCTACTTATACATTGGGAAGAGTTTAATTGAACCCTGAAAACACAACTTCCATTCCCTTCTCATTTGGTAGTATAAATTTAGTCAAGAATATACTCTACTCTATGCTAATTTACCACAAGTCTCCCAGCATTTTCCAGTAATGCACTATGAATCCAACTGTTTGCTCCCTCATTCCCTCCTGAGAGGGTGCAATGTGTGTAATTCAGTAAGAATTTCATGGAACTGCACATGTGTAAGATGTTACGTTTGAGTAGGTAACAACAAGATTTAATAAAAATGCCCCAAAGTTATGATGGAAGATGCAGAAACAAGCTGGGAGTTCATTCTAAAGTCCCCAAATGGATCCCCCTGGTTACACACATCTTCTCTTCACTGCAGAAGCTCCAGTATGACAACAAAATCATTGGATTTGGCCTTTGTTATTCACTTAGTCTTCTAAATACTGGTTTCAGCCCCCTGAGATCAGAATCAACACCTCCCGCTGGGTTCCATGTCATCCCAAAAGCAAGCCGGGGTTCCAAGCGATGCTGTGTCTGCAGCGTCAAGTCCCTCAGGGACACTGTGATTCCTGAGCACAAGGACATTATCCCCACTACATCCTGGCTGAGCCCCAGGAAAACCTGAAGGTGCATCCTGATCTGCACGCTGGGATAGCATCTCTCTGCCAACTTAGAGACTCGAAAGCATTGCTCAGAAGATGCCATGTGGGGACTCTGGATCCACAAAACAATCCACGTGGTTTCTTGGTCAAGGAAGGCAGTTACCACATCAGTCCCTCCTTCCAGATACGCTCCTTGCCAAAGGCCTTCCAGTGCTCAGGCTCCACCAGCTGCCCCGAGACGTGGTCATTTGTAAGGCTCAAACTCCTGTTCAACACCTTGTGACAATAACCCGAATCAGTCAAGCTGTTAGTCAAGGGAACACCCTTTCTCACATTGCCAAGCCCAATACAGGTCTAAATGACAGAAAATAAATATTTAAATCTGCTTTATTTTGTTTTGCTTTTGCAGTTAACTGAGAGTTCTCTCACATTCCCTGGTGCACAGAAATACATTGATAAACATTGCCAATACATTCTAGACCACTTCTAAAGTAACCTCTTGATCTTCAGATTATTCAGGATCTGGAACAATTCAGCAACAGAAGCAAAAAACATGACATTTATATAATACTCTTCTATAGCCTGTTGGGTAATCTGTGTTATGCTGGATATTTCATGTTATTTGTATTATCATTACATATGTCTATGTAAAAATAACAGCTATTCCTTTACAAATAGCATCTTCTCAATCACACAATAGCTCAGCTCAGTTTTAAAATTATGTAAATCACAGACTCATTTACTAGCAATTATTCACCTTTAGAGTCCATTGCTCTGTTATACCTAAACTGGGTATTTTTGCTAACACTTGCAATTTTGACTGACATAGAATATTAGGTCACTTTTCTCTCTTTTTAACAGCAACTTTTTATTTTGCTTCTTGAACCCTAAATGGGATATGCATTTTTTCCCCTCTAACACAAGGTTCTAGAGCAAAGAGCTAATTTCAGAATATTTATAACTGTCTAAAGAATGACTCTTTTCATAGCCTTGCACTACCATAATGTGCGAGGACTTTTTTTTGAGATGCTCTTTACTTCTAAACTCTTCCAAAAACACTGAATAAAATAATGCAGGGGGATTCTGGCAGAATATATTTACCTGCATGTGTGCAAACCCATCATAGGGGGGTTTGTCCCTGAGAAATGCTGTCTGCTGCAGGACAGTGTGAATCTGATGATCACCAAGCCTTGGCACCTGAAGTGAATTTCTCCAGAAATTACTTAGACCCTCTGCAATATGACTATCAGCCTACAACAGCATATTACCTTTAAAAATAAATACTGGACCCAAAACAAATAAAGAGTTCTGAATTAAGTTCTCAAGAACAAGTCAGAGAAAATTAAAAACTATAGGGACAAGGTTATGTCATGCAACTCACATAACCAAAGGTATCACTCTGCTGAGCATCGAGTCACTTCGCAAAGCTTTATTAGTTTAGACTGTTACAAATATTAACCAGACATAACGGTTTAAGCATTAAATATAATTAAAACATTTCCTCTGTGGTTACCAAACAATACTGTTCATCATCATACCCTCTCTACCTCTTCCAAGGTACTCATTAGTTAAGCTGTTTCTCTGCTGAAGGTGATAAGCTGACATTAGATTACCAGCAATATTTATCCCCAGCTGTGCTGTGGTCGCAAACTTCATCTTCAGCTGGTGTCCTGGCCAAACTGAAGTCAATGGGAGTGTTACTCTGGCTCATCAGAATTGTGATTACACCTCTGCTCTAACTGGCAGAAACCTCATTGCTTACTAATGAGAAAAAGAAAAAAAAAAGGAAGAGCAACCTCATCAGTTATGTATTCCACGAAAATTAACGGAGAAACACTCAGCAGGAAAAGTGTGTAATTCGCAGGTTCACACAAATCCAGGTAAGTTTGAAAGCTCTTCTTCATAAGTGAGGTGATCCAAATACACTATTGGTGAACTAGCATAAGTTTTTATAGGCATTTTTATGGAGCCTTTGCTGGTACAAGTCACTGATCCAGAAAGGAAGTATGTCCAGGAAACATGCTTTGTAGCTTGTCCATAAGAACACACAGATACATTCCCTACCACACCCACACTGTTTAGGAAGCAGTTGGCTCCCTACTTGACCACCAGCGAGAATTCTTTTAACTTACATACATCCTTTATGTAGTTAAAGACACGACTTCAGGTACATAATTCATGCCTTCTCTTTTTTTCCCCACAAAATATCAAATTCACTAATACGTTATTAAATGCTGAGTGGAACGTGGCACTTACAATAAAAGTGAGGTTTTTAGGTAATTACCTCCACTGGACTGAACTTTATCAAGAGAAGGCAGACAGCATTCTGTGCTCTCTTTGCACTCAGGGTGTACCAGCGGGCACATATACAGATGGCTCTTTCCCAATCCAATTTTTTGCAGCCAAAGTAGGTCAGTGAGGAACAAAAGAGTTTTTAACTATACTAGTCCAGTGGCTTCAATATCCTACAAAAATGACAGAGAAGGAACCGTCAGAGCTGCTGTGGCCACAGGACAAAGTTATAACTGCAAAGGCTAGAAAGCAAAATCCCACACCATTCAGTTCTCCTCCCTGTACCAGGCATGTTACTTAATTATTTGGTCTCAGTGATGCCAGCAGGAGTCAACTAATTGCCTTCAAACAAATCTACTACTTGTGTGACTTACTCCTTCCTCTGACAGAGGCATTAATGTATCAATCCTCAGCATAAGAGCTAACAACCTAGAGAGCTCCACACCACCCACTCCTCTGGTTCCTCTCATTTTCAGAGGATGCTACAGCCTTGTTTCATTTTCACATCAATGCCAGCCTTATCGCTCTTGTCAGACGGGAGCTGAGAGCCCAGATCAGGAATTCCATCAGCAGCACAGGCCTGTCAGTTTGAGGGTCCAGTTTCATATTGCTCCTTGTCCTATCTCTGTGTGCTCATGGAGTTTCTCTCACAATCCTGCCTGTAACACTCCTGGAATACTCCTTTCTGAAGGTTGCCTCTCTCTCTCCTGCTTCTCTCAGTCTACAGCCGAAGACCTTCTCCCAAACAGCCCCCAGCTTCTCCAAATGCCATCTATTTTTACCTGGCGCTGCCGTCTCATTCCGGATGCTGCTAATTGGCCCCTTAGTCACAACTGGAAAAGTAACCTGGTTGAGTAACTCTTTCTGAGCTGCTCCACTGAGGAATCTGTGTGCCTACACTTGCATTCATTCAGACTGAGGAAGCTTCCAGTAAATCTGTCCCAGGGTTTTGTACAAATTAACCGGAACTTCCCTTCTAAGATTCTACAGCGGTGTCACTCACACACTTTTTTTAGTGACCTTCCTGCACAAGTTCTATGCATTTAAAGTTCTAAATCCTGTAACAAAGCACCACATAAAACAGGAAATAACTGTAGTACTAGAGATCCACTGTACCTATTCACCAGTCTTCCCCCCCACCTCCCCACATATTATCTACACAAACCTGTAAACTTCCAAGGACCTCCTCAAAAGAAATGATAGAAAACCCGGGTAAAGTTAGATTTTTAAAGACTGAAATAGGCAAAGACAATACACACATAAAAGTAACCCATTCTGGAAAGGTGTTTTTCCATCAGACTTCTTTCTTACGGACATGACAAACCTGCCAGCTTCACAGCTACAAAACGATGTTTCAGACAACTCTGTGAGCCCTGTTTGTTTCTTAATCACTTTGCTAATGAAAAGTTAAGTTGAAGCATCTTGGAATTTCCTCCCCAACTATTCTGTTTCTGCATAGTTATCAACCAAATTGGCACAAACAGGAAAAACCAATCATGAGACAGACAGACTAGTTAGACAGCTTTTACTAGGAAAACACTGAGAAAAGCAAATAACTAAATTATCTGAATACATTCTAAATTACTTTAGAGCCATTGAAATACTTTATTATTCCACTAGAAAAGCAAATTTGAATGCTGAGTATTTAAAAGTCATTACTTCAGAAATATAGTACGTAAATTAGAAAATTACCTTTTTATTAAGAGAACTTGACTCATTTTTACCAATAAAGACTGCAATGGTTTAATATTAATATAATTAATCCCTTCTAGAAATTCTGAGGTTAACACAGCATGCGTTTTTGACAACATGAATGCAACTATCAGATGTCCTGAATATTATCTGTAAAATCTAAAAGCAGAGCTTTGACAGATTAGTAATCCTGGATTCAGTTAAATACTGGCAGGATTAATACTATTTCCTAGGACAAAAGAAAGATCCTGTTCCACCCCATGAAGACAACTCAGTCTGCCAAGAGAAAAAGGAAGGACCTTCAGCTGTGGATCATTAAGAAACAGCCATTTAAAAAAAATTGGATGTTTTGGAGAACACAGCATCCGGTAAAACTGTGGAGTAGTTTTTCCATGCTGGACCCAAGAGAACTTGAAATCATCTATTCTGCAAATCAGAAACTGAATGCTTCTATGATGGTTTGTTTTGCTGAGAAAGGAACTTCTTTTCACTTCAAATGAAGGCAAAAAGGATCTGCTTTAAATGGGATTCTGCTAAAATGAATGAACACATACAGTAGACAGCAAAATCCTTGCCCTGCAAACCACCACCATCACTATCTGTGCACATCCCTACTTCCCTCTCACATTGATTTTGTTTGGATGGGATTACTTTTGTTTTTAAACAGTTGTGTAGGGCTGCGTACAACTTTGGTCCAGACTGAGGACTCAGCAATACAGCGAGGACTCACTCACGGAACAGGCGTGCACGTCTATTTGGGTTCAAATGTGCAGTACCTCACTGAGGAACCCCTGTTTCCCATGACATGAGGGACATTCAGTGCCTGGAGAAAGCAGGGAGTGAGCAGAGGGAGAACAAGCCTCCACAGGACATGCAGAGCCCACCACAGGAGCACCAGGCAACCTAGGCCCCAGAACCAAGCTCGAGAGCATCCCTCTCACTCCTTCTCCAACTCCCAAACCTCATGGTTGTTCATCCAAAACGCTGAGAAAAAAAAATGTTTGGGAGTTTCTAGCTGTGGACACAACTGTGATAGGACAGACATGGCCACTCCTAGTTACATACTCCACCTCTGCATGGGATGTTCAGACATATCCAAGTAGTTTTTGCACCGGCAAAGGGCTGATGGTTTTTGATTATTTTACAGGAGGCTCATCTCATGCATCTCCAAGGCAGATGTGTCAGGCAGGTCAGTCAGCCCTCAGAGCTGTGATAACCTGTGACAAGCCTAAAGATCCAAGGGATCGCTGGTTGTACTCAGCTCCAGTCAGTCCAAATGTCCTGAGAGGACACAGATCACTTTCCATGGCAAGCATCCACTCAGCACGCTTCCCTTGGAGTGGTTTGGACTCACAGGTCCCTACTGCCCCATGGGCCTTTCCTGCCATTTCAGTGTCACCTCCTGCACTCTGCCAGAGATGGATGAGCTCTCTCCAGCTGTTTGTCCTCAGTTGGATAAAGTGCAAAGAACAGCCCAGTTTATCCTCTCTCTCTGCAAACAGCCTTCCCTGGACACACAGTTTCCCTTGGCCTAATGGGAGGTTTTGATCAGGATACAGCAAGGCAGAGGAAATTAAAAAGGCTGCTTGTGCAACGAACAGGAAAATGGCAGGTTCTTCTGCTTTGGGCACTACTCTTCCCACTCTGAGATAATCCTTCCTTGAGGCATCAGCACCACCTTAGGGCACTCATGGTACAAGTATTTACCCCTGGCCCTCCCTTCAGTAGCTCAGATCACCTGAGAAAAAAATCAAATTACTCCAAAATCCTCCCAGCTTGTAGATGGATGCAAGGTTATGAATCAGTATTTTTGATTAAAGTAACTATAAGGCAAACAAAACTGTATTACTGTACAATAATGTACATCACCTGTTCAGGAATAAAGTTTTATTGTAACTTCCCTCCCTTGCTGCTTGCAGAATAAATGGGCTCAAGCAGAGCTCCCTCTGCTCCTCTGTTCTCTCTCAACCCAACTCGTTCTGGTATCAGGGAGCTCCAAGTCCCTGCCCTGCACCTGATACAGCCCAGCTCCTCTCACACAACAGGTCTGTCCAGTTCCTCTCTGCTTCCTGATTCCCTGACTGAGCAACAACAACTTCCCTCGGTTTTCCCCCTTCCCTGATCCCATTCTTCTTCGGTAGGACCTCACAAGCTGCCATTAACCCTTTACTTTTGGGTAGGTCTAAGGTGACCATCGTTGGTCATTTTATGTTTCTGGCCTTCCTGAGCCTTTAAAACAAACAAAAAAACCAACCAATCAACTGCAACAACAACAAAAACCAGGAAGCTTTTTTTCTTACTATACATAATGAACTCACTGAAACCTGTAGGAAGGAGAATTTGAGAACTATTTGAAAAGAGAAAAACAAAACAACCCAGTGCCCACAACAAATGTCTGACTTATAATACCTGAAACTCCTAAGGTTTTCTGAATGTCCAAGGGGTGGAATACACAGGAGGTGTACAAAAATCCCACTGGACTGGTATTTTGAAATTAAGGTCATTTTTTATTATGCCTAATGAGCAATGTTGGTGTCCTTTCTAAAAACCAAACTGAAACACAGTATTTTTTCTCCTATGAAATATTTAAGAATACATGACTGGTACAAAATCTTCTAGAAAACAAGCAACTTTCACATGAACACTTTGAAAACTATAATTCTAACTTGCTTTTAAAAGTCAATTTTACCTTTATTCTCGACATAATTCTCTACCTCCCGCTGGAGGAGAACCAACTCAGGGCCTGGCATGTTCAATGACAACTTCAAAACTTGTCTTAACTTTGGCAAAACGATGGACAAAAAATAAAATACACCACAAATCTCTTTTAAATTAAAATACAAATACAGTCTCTCTTAATATCCTTCAACACAGAGATCAGCCCTTGCCTTATTAAAAATGTTACCACAAAACACACCAGTCAGAGTAATACAGACATTAACACACATCTCCCTTCACCTTTCAAAGAGTAAACCTAATTCAGCAATCCTTAATCAGGCAAAGTGCTAATATAATCAAATCAGACTTGTTTCTGAATAACACAAAAGCTGGTCTTAATTCTAAAATATAAGAAAAAATGTTACAACATGGAGACTGATCCTAAGCTTCCTCAGATTTTAGGCCTCTCAAGGTTAGGATAATTCTGCAGATAAGATCAGGTTATATGTTGTATATGTTGACCTTATTTCTACTCACTGTCTCATAAAGCTCTAAAAAAAAATAAAAGTGTAAGTATCACTTCAAAAAATAAGGATCAGCTTGTCTCTGAGTCTGCTGCTTTGCTACAGCTAACACAGACGGAATATTCTTGAATATTGACATCAGCTGCTCTAATAGTTGATTTACATTATGAACCAAACCAAAATGCATCCTACTCAACACTTAAGAGCCTAGAAACAGCTAGAAAAAGCAAAGAAAAACATTCTACCAAATACAGCTTTTAACCACATAAGAAACTATAATAAAAATGTCTTATTTTTTCAGACCTCTCCAACATGAAGAGCCTTACCTTCATCACATCCACAAGATGAGTATTTCCAGACAAATACAGCTTCTTTGCATCAGTGTAGCACTCTAAATAAAATCCCTCCTTTGAACCCAAGTGCTTACTGAACGTATTTACAAGTCCAGCAGTGGCCTATAGTCTAACTCACTTGTCTAACGAGTGAATTATATTCATAACTGGATGGTGATTAACACCAAACAAGCCAACTGCTCACACAAACAGCACAGCAAATCATTCTTTTCAAACTGCCAATTGCTGAGGTCAAAACATTCATGCTTTTAAGTCAAATTACAATCAACTTCCTCCCCACCCATTCTATTATTTGTTATTCATGCATTGACAAGAGCATGGAAACCACTTCACAAAAAATCATGGTTGTCTTGGAAGAACCTGTACTATACTTAAGATCAAACTCCACTTAAAAACCATGAGAGGGAAAAAGCTTCTTGAGTTTTAGAAACAAAACTAAAACCCAACAACAACAAAAAATAACCAAACAAAACCCAACCAAACTTATTTTCCTATTCGATTTGTTTTAGATACTTCCTTTTATCCTCTTATATTCTGTCCTTTACAATGCCTCTCAATTACAACCACCTCCGGGGTTGAGGCAGGTAGCTGTTTTTTAAAAAGATATTAGGAGTAGAAAAAGTTATCTGACTAACAGTGACATATTGAATCACAAGCAACTCACAGGATTCAGCTTTTAGATTTTAAAACTGTAGTTGTCAAAAAAAAGAAAAAACACTAATGAAAACAAAAGAAAATATTAAGGAAAACAAAAAGGGGGGGAGGAAAAAAAAAGCAAAAACAAAAAAAGGGAAGGAAAACATAAAAAAGAAGAAGGAAAAAAAACAAATAGGAGGAAAATAGGAAACAAAAATATTACTGTTTTTTAAATTCTATTTACATTCAGATTCATGCTAGAGCCCCTCTTCATCTTTCCAACCTATATCCAGGAAACTTTGCTTATAAATTAACTGTTTCCCAACAAACTATCACCAACCTCCCCGAAACACCGCTTCTGACAGCAGCGACAGCACACGAAAGACAACATTACTACGGACTTGTCGGAGCTGGAGTTTTCCACGGCGGAAACTCGAAGCAATCCTGCTGACACACGTTTGGCAGCCCGGGAGCGCTCCCGGTTCCTGCTCACCCACCCTGGATCCTCACGGCAGCCGTGACGTCGGAGCCACGGCCATGGTCCGGCGTGGAAAGCAGCTCCCGGGCTCCTTCCTGGCTCTAACTCCACTCCAGTTTTCGTGGATAAACACACGCTGGCCAGTCCTTTCATCATCTGCATAATCCCAGCCTCTTTGATTACTGGACTGTAATACCAGCGCTTTCATTCCTGAATTATGGCCACACAGAACATGACCGGGGGTGTGCCAAACAAGATGATTAAGCAGCAAAATACGACAAGGCATGAGTTATATTATTAATATTCCTATCTATCATTAGCAGCAGAAACGAGGGGGTTGCAGAGCCAATGGCAGCTGTGCATAAGGCAAGCGCCTCCACTCTGACTCGCTTTCAAAGTAAGAGCAACTTTTTATTTTGAGTAATTTTATTCTCCGGTTGTTTTGACACCGAACTGTATTTCAGCAGTTTACAAATTACTTCCTCTTTCAAACTCTACCTTGAAACAACTTTGGAGGAAACTCTTAAAAAGGCAGACTCGAATTAAAAGCCTTTTGTTTTCAGTGAGAGCAGAATCATTTTTCAACAAGATACGCTGAGCAGCTTTCATTTCAGCAACTCACCGATACACACTGATATGGTCATTTGATATATTTAACTATATATATCAAATGTCCGTGAATTTGAGAGTCACCAGCATATTGTTTCATTTTCCCAATTTCATTAAAAAGTAAATCAAGGAGTAACTCTTAAATTGTTTGTATAGAACAGACAGGAAATCTCCTTTTTTTCTTCTTTCTTTTTTTAGTCATATCATCAGCACCACTGAGGTTTCACTCATTTCTGTAAGGGCAGCCATTCCCTTTTACCTTCAATGATCTGCTTGACTATTTTTAACATATTTGTTTGGGAATGGGAAGGGTAAAAGTTAATGTAAGGACATGTAACACAGCACAATAAATTACTGCATGTTACACCACCAAATTAGTGGGATAAACACTGAAAGACCACACAGATGAACTTTTTGATGCCATAAAAAAAAAAAAAATCACTTCACAGTGTAGGGAGATGTTCAATATTCCCTAAGATCCTGACCCAAAGAAGGGAATACCAAGTGAACACACAATGCCTTTGCCACGGAACTCTTTTCGGGATCTCCAATACGTGAGGTATCAGCCTCGTCCTCAGCAGTAAACAAAGAGGGGAGAGAGGGCAGGCCAAGACAGGTGTGCTCAGTCAGGACAGGCAGAAGGAGGTGAGAAAATAGAAGAGCTTAAGCAGGATCTCAGGTTAAAATTATTTTAAACCTATGGCCCTTCTTTAACCTGGTGAGGCTTTTTAAAGCGTGCCAATGAGAAGAAAGAGATCTGGTGAAGCAGCAAAATGAACTACGGATTTCAGTAAAAAAAATTTTTTTAAAAAAACACAGTACAGTACTCTTAGGAAGAAAAATTAATTTTGCATAACGATATCATGAATTAAAGTAATAAATTAAAACCCAGAATAATTAATTTTCAAGTTTTATTACTAACAAAAAAATCTGATTGAGAAGGGACTTCAGGCTCAAGATGAACCAATGAAGAGACACTGCTCTAGTCTGAATCATACTTGAATTTCACTAGGGTGCTTCATTATCTTTAATCAAGATTTTTAAAAATGTTTGTGACAGTCTGATTTCTGAAAAGAAAAACAGAAATAATTCAATCAGACTTGTTTCTATTAAAATAAAATTAGAGCAATCTTTCAGTTGCTTAGCTGTAATAAAAGCAGTGAATCTTAAGTTTGTATAATGTTGTATGTCATTTTTATCCTGTTTTTCCTCAAACCTAGCAATAATAAATTTTTTTTTAAGACTGTCATTTTTATGCTGTATTACTCACCAGATATCAATTTAAAAGAACACAGATATAAAAAGAGTCAGATTAAAAGCACACGTTAATTCTTAATGCCTAACTGGAGACATCCTGATTTTTCTGAATGTTTACTTGCTGCCATGTAGTATTCAGGACTAGTTCCCACCAGGTTCACTTGATTTTGAGTCATCATCTGTTCTGTAAATCACCACCCCGTGTCTCAGGCTGAGCAGCAAAAACAGCAAGTGAGCAGTTCTCAGCAACCAGCAGAGATTCACCCAAGATATACAGAGAAGAGGAAACAACCAAGTCTAATTCCTCCAAGGAAACAGCCAACTAGTCTAACTCATGAAAGCCTCTCTTTTCTTCCCAAATTCCTTAGTGCCTTTCCAACAACTTTCAAAGCTTCTGGAATGGGTAAAGCTGAGGGGGTTTACAGCTGCAGACTTAAGAAAGTGCAAGCTGGAAGGGGTTCCCAGAGCAGGTTTAACGTAAATGAAACAGTCCCTAAGATTTCCTAGGGAAGCAACCCTCTGAGAACTAACGTGGCAACGTGTGTTCAGCAAAAACAACTTCACAAACCAAGAGTCGCGACTTTTAGGAAACACACAAACAGAGAATCTATCATCACTTTAAACAGTTCCAGCCAGCACAGACATTTCCTCACTATTAAAAGCACATGATTTTCTGGCTTTAGCTGACAGCACTGGTTCTTCTTGTGTTTGCCTGGTATTTTCTCCCCATAAGACATTCTGACCGTATCTGCTCTTAAGCTTTTCAGCAAATTATCCAAACAGATTTTTTTTTTTAATAGTCTTGCATAAGGCATTCCCTCTGGGTTTTTGATCATTTAACGGATCTGCATCTCTCTTACTCTCCTACAGCTTCTTCAAGAACGCCCAGGATCCATCCTCATATTGATCTTGCCAGTGCCACAGACAGAACTAACACCGATGCCTGTCACACCTCACAGGAAACAAATCACCCTCCTCTGCTCTGTGAGGATGACACACGTACACTCTGGTTAATAACAGATGCTAAAATGCCTGATCATTAATGATGATAACCTTATCTAGCTGTTACACACAAAAGAATCTTCTGCTGTCTCAGAACTCGGCCAGATTTTGGCTGGTGTCCACAGACAAGGCAAAAAGCTGATGGAAGGCACAAAAACCACCCCTGGCAAACAGCAAGGGACCATCAGAGGAATTCTAAAGCAATCATTTTACATGGGCAAATGTACACTCTTTCAGAAATAAATTTTTATAAATTCTGAAAACAATTTGGAAGTCAGGAAACTGTGTGTACAGAAATTTTAGCCATGTTACTGTACAGTGTAGTTCCAAAGAACATATTAATGAAAATTGAAAACCTTTCTATCAGAAGCAGAACCAGCAGCTGAGACGGATCAACAGACTCTGAAAAATCTCTTGCTATTTCTTTGCCTCACTTTAAAAGAGAATAGTAATTTTTTCTTTCGTGTAATTTTGCAGAACTCTCCTAGGTTTTAGTTATATTTGCCTACAATGAACTGATCAGTTCTGGAATAAGTAGGCCACGGAAAAGTGCATTTTCCATTTAGATTCAAACAAGAGATTCTTG
This sequence comes from Myiotriccus ornatus, assembly GCA_036023395.1. Classification (NCBI taxonomy): domain Eukaryota; kingdom Metazoa; phylum Chordata; class Aves; order Passeriformes; family Tyrannidae; genus Myiotriccus; species Myiotriccus ornatus. The sequence continues at coordinate 57,700,542 of JAYRBT010000177.1, read as the reverse complement.
TTCATTTGAATATTATTTTGTGGCTCGATGTGAGCTATGAGTGGGACATGCTGAAAAGATAATATTTTTCCCCAGTTTCTATAGCACCTGCTAGAAGCTCCAGGCACACAAAATTAAACCTATTCCAAAGGCACAAAACATTAATCACCTCTTTTGACATTCTGCAGGTTAAGTATCAAATGTGCTCTACTGGAAACGCTTATACCCACACGTGTGCAAACCTCTGCTTCTGCAGCAAAACTATCTCCCTTGATGTTAACTATTTAATGACCCAGCACAGAGTTCCTCTAATCAACTCTCCCCAGGGAACAGGTCATAAAGGGAACCACACTTAGAAATGAATTAGGAGTTCATACTCCCTGTTTAAATCAACTACTCTAATCCTGAGCAATGGATTCCTTAGGCTCTCTCTCTGTGTTTACTCAGACTGTACAACCGCTTCACTCAACTTCTTCATTTTCCTTCTGCACCTGCTAAAAGGGAAAAAAAAACCCAAAAATTTCAGGGTATCTTATTCCATGTGTCCCACACACATCTCACAGGTCGGAAATTATATGGCTAAAGGGCTTTTGAACTCTGGCTTGGCATTAAAAACTAGAGCAGCTCCCAGGACTATCCAACCTGAAGAGGAGGCCCATGCAGGGATGAAGAAAACTTCCCCTCCCGGACCATCCATGGAGCTCTGCACACACCCAGCAGAAATTCAGGCCCAGTCCCACCACCCCACTTCTGGCTTCCTTACCGTGCTCACAGAAGCTGCAGCACAAAATAAACCCTTCGGGGAAATTTTCCTGGTGTTACAGCTTAGAATAACATGAAGAGCAGCAGATACACAGAGCTTTCTGGAAAGTTCAGAAGACAACACCCCACAGCTTCCAGCTTAACTTACTCAGAAACAGCGTTACTCCCTTTGAAAATCAAGTTTAAAATGTCCCATAAACTGACATAATTTTCCAAAAAAACTGTAAGACAGGTGGAGAAAAAAAAGGGCTTGAGGTTGGATTTCTTTTCCCTTCACATCAACATTAGCAAAGTATTTGTAGCTTAACTCTGGCTTTTTTTTATTCAACATGAACAGCAAATTACATCCAGGCAGAAAGTACATTTTTAAAACCAGAATTCCTCTGCCGTATTTGTCCCAGCAATTCTTCCAGCCATTAAATGTTTTTTTAGGCAAACCTACTAAACAGCTGCTTAATATTTTCAAGTAGTTTTGGTCCAGGTAGCATCTGCCAACCTCTTAGCTACTTTTAGTATCCTCCCACAGCTGAAGCCTAACAGACTTCTCTATTGAGACTTAAATCAGCAGCCTCTTTGTCTCCATGCAACTGCTCTTTTACTGAAAATGGTATGGCAGCACAGAAAGCACAATCTGAGCTTAAGCAGTGAAGCTGGTAGAAAACTTCTCGGTGTCTAAAAGGCAAAAAAAAAAAAAGAAAAAAAAAGTGAATTCCCTCTTATTTCCTCACCGGAAAAAATAAAACGCAGGCCCTCCCTCCCCGCAGCCACGTGGGTGTTATCACAATGGCATACGCAGGTGGCAAAACAAGACATTTCAGTGTTCAGGATCACTCACTGCAGTGTTATCCAGTTCCCATCCTTTCCAGAGAATGGATCAGATGGAATCATTTTTAAGGGCATGTAGTGGACAGGGCCATGCTGCTTTACATGGTATCTTTTTTCTTCTATGAAGGAAATCTCTACTCATTTAAATAAGCTTCTCTGCAATTTACATCTTACAAGGTTCTCCTCAGTTTTACAGACAGACTACTGAAATTCTAACTTTTTTCTTGTAGTTAGTATTGTAAGAATCAGTTTTTTTCCAGTGTTATGCATGTTCCATTTGTAAGAACAAACATTAGGACTGACAAGACAGATTTACTTAACACTGCTGATCATCTTACTTCTAAAATATGAAAGCGGGAATATTTTTAATACCAACTACTTAAAAACAAAAAGTAGAAGTACTCGTGGTGCTTGAACCCAGTACCCAGCCACAAAGGGTTTCACTAACAAAAAACTGTGCTATGCAAGTTTGCCATTTAACATGATCACTTATCCCCGCTCCCCAAACACCTTGTAAAAATCAGATTTATTTGTCACTAGGTGAAATGAGAAATCCATCATCCCCTAACAAATGGTACAAAATACCTTTGCTGGACAAACACAGAAATCCGACCTTTGGCAGTTTGTTTTATTTAAGGATCTTCAACTGCTGTCAGTTACCAAAACATACAAAAGCAACACTTGGGGGAAAAAAACCACAATAGTATTTGCATCTAATGCTTCAATACTAATAAAAGTACTCTACTTATAATTTGCACATAAAAACAGTAGTTCTACATAAAGTTTGTCCGTGGTTAATTAAAAAAAAAAACCACAAAAACAAACAAACAAACAAAACAACCCTCCTGACACTTTCATAGCTGATCGTCAACACCAGTAACTTTGCTAAAGGGTCACATTTTGCCTGTCAATACACACAGGCTACAGGCAGTTTGTTTCACAAGTTTTCCTCCTCCACGACTGGAAGGAAGCAATCAAACACAAGCTCTTTGTGCAATCCCTAACAAAACCAGCACAGTAAGTGTCAAAGCCACGCTCACCAATCCCAGGACACACTCTAGAATCAGACTCCTAAACACGTGTGTAAATGCACCCACCCCTCTCCTTGAACCCAGCTAAATTTGCTGCAGGGTAATGCACCCACTCACTCTCTGTGGTCAGGGCTAAGAAATGTGCTCTCTGGTTTCTGCCTTAGTCATGTACACAAAGGTAAACATTTCAAAGTTCAATTCGACTTCCCACAAGCACCATAAAGAATCACCAGAAAATAAATCAATTCCTTTCCCTTAACAGTAGAGGAGATTTTTAAGATTTTAATCTTCTTTACTTTTATCTTATTTCCAGATATGAAATACTGCAAAACCTCTTTGTTACTTAGTATTTGTTCATCCCATAGGCATGAAAATATTTAGTGTTTATTTTTATTAAGTCATTTCTTCTATCTGTTATTTGCCAAAATCCACCAACACTGACCTCAGAAACCGATTTAATCTTCCTGAACTTTATACCCTTAGATTCTATCACACTATATTCTTCCCTATTCCGAAGATGTAGTTCCGTAGGAGATAAAGTGGATTAAAGACATACTGAGGATTATAGATTATGCAGTTAGAACAAACACAGGCAAGTATTTCAAATAGCTGACCATACAGAAAGGAATCACATTCTGTTCTCAAGATGATATACAAAAATAGAAAGCACATTCCACTAGGAAAATATTTACTCAATAATTTATCATTTAAGAACTACTACTGTACAAATTAAAGTACAAAGACAGCATATTGAAATCCACATGAAGATATATATGCAATGATTATAACCCAGTTTCAATTTCAATTGTGATTGGATTTACAAAGTTTACTCCATTCCAACATGAATCACACTCCACTTTTCCCCAAAAGTCCTACATTTAGAACTGATTTTTTGGATAGGAGAGGCTGAGAAACACAGTGCTGCCAAAAAGTCTAGAAATAAAAGGATAAAAATCTCAAATTATCCAACTGGAAAGAAATGCCAGTGAGATATAAGAATCAATTTAGTCCAGACATTAATAACTTCCTTAATGATCTAATGATTAAAATAGCATATAGATAACATCTGAGGATATTAAATAGAGAACTTTGAGTAGCAGTAAAGTCAGAACTAATACAAAGGAACCTAGGCAAGTTCCTTACATGGCCAGAAAATAAAGTGAAATTCAGTTTGGAAAAACACCAGCTAATACAGCTGGGAAAAATAATCCCAAATATAGATATTCAATATGGACAAGAAACCTGGGAAACAACAATACCAAAAAACTGCATTAACCACAAATTCAGCACAAACTCAAAAGAAAGGGTGGCAGTGCCTGCCTTGCCACTAAATCTAGGAATGGGGGAAGGCTGAATTACTCCCCTTTTACCCATTTAACTCTTCTCCCAAAATGAAGCACACACAGGTGGGTGCTCTATTCCACTGTCTTTGCTGTAGCTCTGGACACGAGCTAGGTCCTGTTCCTCTGGGCATTTAAAACGACACAGGCAAAAATATTATCAAGTACTGAATGCTTTTGAGCTTAAAGGAACAATTGCAATGAAAAACAAACTGTTCTTTTTTATTGTATATTACGTGGTGGTGTAAAGCTTTTTGGTTATATTTGAAATATCAGAGCTTTTCAATCCAGACGTATACTACTTCTCCAAAAGCAAACAAATATGAAAATATGCTCGTTTCCAAACCGTTTGCTTTTTATTGACCATGAAGTTTTGGCACATCTCGCCACGAGTGAAATCACTTTGAAGGTGTTGGCTCTCAAATGAACTTTTGCTGTAGTGCAACGTCTGCTCACGTTGGGAACAACTGTACAGAGCAAGGGGGGACCAAGCAACGCTGCACTCGTGTCACACGAGGTCACCTCAGGAACTACACCGCTCCTCTCTGCAAAATCCTTGTTGAGAAAGCTTCTGCAATAGGAATGACTGTTCCTTACCAAGCAGGAAGTAAGAGAAACTTGCTTGGAGATACTTCAAAACCTGCTTCCAGCCACTTACTTCTTTTTCCAGGTATTGTGGCATTCTTTCATTAGGAGAACATCCCGAAAACTTAAGAAAAATACTTTTACACTGCTAATGGAAATTAGAATCTCTCCAATTCCCTTACACTCTCTGAATCAGCTCAGAAGCATATACAGAAAATATTGAGGTTTTGTAGGTTTGTTTTTTTCTGCTTTGAGGGTGGGGAAGTTCCCCTCAAGTGTGTTAGTTGGAAGATTCTGTCCCACTTCAGGTTTAGGGATACCTGAACCAGAGCTTAAACCTGGCCCTTCTTGTCCATGAAGCAACAAGCTCCAAAGGCTGTTTGTTGAACTTAACTGCACGTTATAGATGTGGTAGTTTAGGGACAAACAGGACACTGAAAGAACAGGAAAAGGGACAGACTTCTCCTGGGAATTTCAACATATTTCTCCTGCCATTGCAATTTCCCAGTGTTAGAAAGAGAAAAAATATTAGTATGAGCAACTCTGTGGTTGTCTATTAAGAAAAAGACTGATTTTTTTTATTTATTATTTGGGACACTTGTCTGTTCTTCCTGAAATTAAGGAAGAGTGAGAAATTTCACTCCATGACCTGGAATTTCACAGTTAATGGGAGGATGGAGTAAACATAACCTCAAGTACTTTGTTCCTTTCTCCTTCCTTGCAACGACTCCTGTTGACTCATGGCAATGAAGTGTCTAGAATTTTTCCAGGAGCCTTTTCACTGCCTGGCTTATGTTTAACCCACAGTATAAACCTCATTTGCTTGTCTCTCTAATATTAGAGGACTCACTGCAGCTCTTTTTACTTGTGACTAAAGAGATTTAATCTGGCAGCTCAGATGATATTCTGAAACAGTTCACAGCAACACACACTTCTTTTGAGATTATGGCATCCAAATATAGTCTAACAACCACCTTGATATGCTATTTTTTCCTCCAATTGCATCTAAAAATCCCTGAATCCCAATCCTCCCCCACATACCTAATGGGTCTGCTCCTGAATCTTTGCCATCCAACACACCACACCACTTCTCCAGGAGCCAAAGCCAGGTGCCAGAACTTTAGCCACAATCTCCATCCCTTAAGACACACAGTTTTGGAGCTACTCTTCTCAGAAGAACTAAATAACCACTTATTTCCACCAACCTTTATAGGATTAATAAGAGAAGCTGGAGTGGCCTCTAATCCTGAGTAAGATACCTGTTAAAGTCTGGGGTTTGCCAAAAACAGATACAGATTTTCACTAAGATTCTCTCTCAAAGACAAATCACAGCAGTAGCTATTTTCTCTCTCTCTTTGCCTCGCCTTTTCATCCTTTTTGCACTTTTTTAAAGATGAGAAGAAATTTCAACCAGTGCAGTTTCTCAGCACTGGCGGGAAAGGAGGTTCTGTTTCCTACAAAGCAGGAGAGGGAGGGGAAAAAGCAATAAACGCTCGGTAGAGTGCATGGGGAGAATGGACAAGGAAAATTATTGCATAAATAACACATAGGAAAGACTGTCTTGCAATGAATGAGGTCTGATTACTGCAACAGAGGCAGGATGGAGCTGGCAGGCTCCTCACAGGGTGGATCTCCATCCTGACAGGTCCAGTCTTGTCTCCAGAAGCGCAGACAAACAACCACTGTAACACATGGATGGAGCTTAAGATGAGCAGACTACTTTTTTTCTGTATAAATATAGCTAATTTTATTAAGATTGTCAATAACCTCTGCAATCCCCTCCACCTGGAGTGCTCATTTATACACATGTGAGTGAATTTTATCACCCTCTTGTGGAAAAATATGTAACCATATCTGTCAGAGGTTGCAGGAAGAAGTACAAGTGGGAGTAAGGAAGGCAGCGATAAGGAACAAACAGGAGAAGTATGGGCTGGGTGGAACAAAGCAAAGTGAAGGAGAACCAAGATGACCAGTAACACAGTGCCACCTCAGCTTCTTCAAAATGCTATCCCAAAAATGTTATTTGAAAACACCAACGAGAGCAAGCTGCCAAATTTACTCTCCCTTGGTAACACTGACGATATTCAACAAATAAGTTTCGTTCTCTACAGTGATTCAAGTGCTATCTCAGCTGTAATCACCATCTTTTGCATCTTTGTTTCCACATATATGGGAAAACATATTCTCCATAAGCAGTTTTGAACAGCTAACCTTATGTAAAATCAGAATGTAAAGACCTTCTTATTTATACAGAGACTGCATATAACATCTGTGTCCTGCTGTTGGAATGTGAAAGTGCAGAGCATGTGAGCAAAGCTTGCCAAGAAAACTAATGGAAGTTTATGCCTTCACAGTACATCCTACTGGCTAACATAAAAGAATAATAAGACTATTTAATTCCTCTAAAATCTGGAATCATCCTTTTCTCAACTTCTGACTATCCACGATATCAATGTGCAATTTGAGAAATTTAACTTGGGGTAGACTTCCTTTGCAACATAACCCACACGACAACATATTGAAAACGTTGAAAGCAACAGACAAGTTTGCTGCCACCTACATTGTGAAACCTGAAAATCCAAGTTTGGTACAAACACACACAAAAAAGAAGCCAAGGAAGTCATGGTAATATTAAACTCATGACACTGTGTGGAAGCACAGAAATACCAAACAACAAAAAGCCAAGATTAGGTAGGTATGACAGGCACTGAGAAAAAGTAAGAAATCACACACAAAGTATCCCTAAAACTTCCTGAAAATCTTCCAGGAATCCCACAGAAAACTATAGATCACATCCAACACAAACTACAATTACTTCTTAATGACGTTACACCTTTTCTCTAATGCTCAAGGAGTCAGAAATTCAGTAAAAATAACAATTCTAATGACAGATCTTCCTAAGCTTATGATAAAAGAACATGCAAAGAAAACACCTTCCCCATTACCCAAACTACCTTTATGCCCAGCCACTATTCACAATGAAAACCATAAAATGGACAATCACGCCAGTTACATTTATTTCACTGTTTTAATCAAAATCTGACAGTAGATTACTTCTTCAGACAACATACAATTTCTGCTTAACCTTATTCTTCGTGATGATATCTGATTTTTCTGACTAAAAATTGCTGTATCTGAGTATTCAATCATATCTCCAACTGGGGGTCAAGTCCTACTTTTACCAGTAGGCACACACAGCTACCAGCATTAATTCATCATCCTCGAGATACCACTTATGGTTTAACTTGAGCTTCTGCAAAATACCCACCAAGTAAGGAGGGCTGAGTCTGTGATTCATGTTTTGCTGCAGATACATATTTTTTCAATTCATAAAAATCTTCGAAAAAAACCCCAACCTAATTATGTACCAACTTTTATAATCAGAACAGCACACTGTTTGCCTCCACATCTCTTGTAAGTCAGGCAGTTCTCAAGCCCAACATTAAGTTATTAGAACAAGCTCTTCAGCTCAGGGAACACAAGAAGCTCCTGCTACAGAAGAGCTGGCAATATGTCCAATGATGCACAACAGACTTCACAGCAATCTGCTATTCTGACTTTTATTTTAGGAAGCTACCCAGAAAAGGATCCATTTCACTTTTTCACCTTCTGCCCATTTAACTAGGTACAGCAACTCTTATTTTGTTTTCCTTCCTCCCCCAGACTCTTGCAGATGCCATGGGAAAGACCATGGGAAAGACCATGCACTTCACATACAAGGAAAATATCACAATTAAGACCCTGTCACACATATTGCAAAGGAAAAAAGAGTGGTAAAAAATCAATAAAGGGAATAAATGTAAAATAATGAGCTTTTTAAATTAAATTTATTTTAAAATCTTAGTGTTTTAAAATTCTTACAGTACATACTTCATTTTCAAGCATAAAACTTAATATAGCAGTTAATAATAGACATACTGTGACTTGAAAAATCAACTTGATAAAGAAGATTAAAAAAACATTGTTATATTAAATGAAGTTAAGAATATATACATTTTCAAAATTATACACACATCAGCATCAATTAGATAAAACTACAAGTGAAAAACCTTCCATTACTGTGAATCATTATTACTCCTGATCAAAACTGATTCCCCTGTCACTTGACTTCAAGACTTTGTTCAAAACATACAAATTTTTTAATCAAGTGCAACAACTAAGGGCACAAAAGTATTTTACAGTGATTTGCCTTTGGACAGCTGCCTTATCTTTTGAAACATTTGATAAAGATCCTCAGACTGTAGCTGCAATTTTTTTTACTTTTTTTTTTTGGTTGGTTGATTGTGGGGTTTTTTTAAGCAGAAAACCACAAACACAGAAGCCACCAACCCTACATAAATATCCCACCACCGTTTCAGATCTGCTGAATTAACTGTTTGAGAGGACAGAGGATCAGGCACATCACTAAAATTAGGAGGAGGCAGAATGTTTTTAACAGTCTGGTTTACACTGTGGCCCCACAGACACTTGTCTCAGCAGATGAGAGGCACCACTGGCTCTTGGGAACCTCTCGAAGCAGCTTTGCCACCAGAAAACACCCTCATGTCACTGCACCTGCAAGCAAGACTGACACAATCAGCGAGGTTTTAAACTCAGATGAACCCTGCCATATCCTGCTGAAAGGAGATTCTAGTCTGTGTGTGCCCATTTGCTGATATTTGTGAATTAGACAGTTACCAGGATTACATGGTCCCACCCCCAATCCATAAACACCCACCCCACCAAAACTCACCGAACTCTCCAAGTCCTCCCCTTTGTTACTGCTAAAGATTTTTGCCTGATTGAGGCAAAGAAACAGTAATAGCTTGAATGAGAAAACTGTAGGTGAAGGGAAGTTACCCTGAACCTAAAAATAGTTGTGTGTCCTCCTCCCACTCCCCAGAAAGCATTAATGAAAGTGCTCTTTTCTCAGGGAGGCTGTAGCTTACAAAGGATGAATGTGAAAGGACTGATGCCTTACTATAAAGCTCTACCAATGAGCAGAAGTAATATCCCATTTTAAAAACAGAAGAGAAAATTAAATAAACTCAAAACCTAAACTTTGTGTAAGATGTTAAATATATCTACAGCTCATTTATATACACAGATATAGATTATACACACTGAATATACACAAACACGATTTTATAAATACACACATAATTCCAGAGATATGGAAAACGTGCTCTTTCACAACAGTAAAGCTCCATATCATAGTCAATTATAAAGGCAGCCTATACTTCAAGAATCATTATACTACATAGAAATAATTGCATGGCTGAACCAGAAGTTGTGTTTGTTGAAGGTACTTTGGGAAAGGAGTATAAAGGAGGTACTTATTACAGAAACAGAAGGTTCTATTACAGACCCATAGGGCTACACTTGGGCACAGAAAAGAAAATGGTAGTAAGAGTATTACTGGGAAACACTGTTATAAGGACATACTGTACAAATACAGACTGAAACCAAAAGTTTCTGGTGATGATGGCCAGGTTGGATGGGGTTTTGAGCAACCTGGTCTAGGGGAAGGTGTCCCTGCCCATGGCAGAGCGGGGTTGGGACTGGATGATCTTTAAGGTCCCTTCCAATCCGGCCATTCTGTAACTCTGTGATTCTATGATGAAGTCTAAATGTTCTGCAGAAAATTATCAAGATTTAATGCTCAAGATTTTACACAGTGATTAACAAGTTACTTCACTTTCAAAATTAGGAAGAAAACAGAAGAAGATTAAATGGGAATCATCATGACTGAACTCTTCCAGAAGCCAGAACTGAGAAACTCCGGAAGTAAAACAATGACACTGAAGGCTTCAAAAGCAAAACAAAACCAAACCAAACCTCCTTCCCCCAACAAACAAAAAAAAAAACCCACCACCACACTTAGAGGAAAATTGCCAGGCCAGAGAGACTCAGAAATAAATACTGTGAACTGACTGGAAACATTAGAAGATCAGGGGTAAACTGACAGAATTCCTCCCCAACTGCACTTTCACTGACACACTAAGATAAGGGGTATTGCTTTTACTGTGATCTTAACTTGAAGTCAGCGTTCCTACACATGCCCGTTCTCTACAAATGTTGCCCTACAAAACTACATTCCAGGAGTAGGAGACAGTAACAAGCAACAAGAAATTCAAAAAGACAGAATGCAATCAGTGCATGGCCCTTTCTAAACACCATCAAATACCTTTCCAGAAACACCCAGAAACCTTGAAGATTACTGGAAAAAAATATACTACAACCAACAGATGTTAACAAAATAAAAGGAAAGTTAGGTATATATATTCAAAAAACAACTGCCAAGAGCACAAGAGAAAGTGAAGAAATTTATAAAACATGACAAGAACCTTGTACATATTCATAAAAAAAATACTAAGTAGGCCAAGTCCTTCTTCCTTTTGGGATTGTGGCCTTATCCCCAAATCTTACACAGAGATGACCTATTATGTCCAGATTTGTATTGGCCAGAATGGACACAAAATTCCTAGTAAGTAGTTCCAGAACTGATGCAAGATTCACCACTGATTATGTGCAGCACAAACCATGTCCCAGTGTTTCTTCCGTGCAATAAATCAGGAGTCCCAAGATCTACTTCCAATTATGTAAATAAAGTTGGATTTTATTTTGAGAAATCATAACCGCTACGACCCTAAATTCCTGTTTATGTATTAGGAGAAGTATTTAGCTTAGTTCTATTATTAACAGTTTACTGATATCAGTGTATCTGATATCTGTAAAACGTTCCAAATTTCCCAAGTGGAGAACAGCACAGAAAAGATAAGCAGGCAGCCCCCATAAAAGTCAACAGAAAACAGAAGCTCTGTCTTTCTTCTTCTACAACTCAAACCATACTTACTTCCCATATGAAGAGTTCTAGGTGGCATCCATAAGTCTGAAAAAGCCAGACTTTTTTATGATAAGGGGGGTCTTTTAAAAAGTCAAAAGAAACCTGTATTTGAACAAGAAGGTGCACATCTTGCAGTTCTCAGTCAAGAGTCTTTTGGAATTGTTAGAATTTTTTACTATTTAGGAACTTCAGTGTTTGACCTATAGATAGGATTCATAAGAAAAGCTTATGATAAAATCTCAGCTATAGGGAAATAATATAATGATCAAAAGCAAATAGCAAGTGGAAAGAGATTTTCCCTTTTCGACTATGCAATGCTCTTTTGTTGCCACTACACCAATTCTTTAACGCCATGGAAACTATCTGATAAATGTATTAGAAGCTCAACAAATTTCATAATATTGAGGTAGCAAAGCAATTGGTATTGTTGACAGAGAACTTCTGCTCTGAGCGCCTATTTTAAATGATCTAAAAATAAAAATCATACTTTGAGCTGTATTCATTGAAAACATACAATAGTTGCAGAGAACACGAAATTAAGCTACCCTAATTATATCAGATCACTGAAAAACATGGAAGGGTGAGAGGGGGGAAAAAAAAGAAGCACTCCTCGAAATTACAAAAATGAGATACAAATTACTTAAAATATAACAGTCTTACTCTTGGAAGGTTTACTTCACCCAACTTCTGTATTTGTAATGAGGGCCAGGGGGGTGGGAACAATACTGAGAGTCACATGAGAGTTTTCTGTCCAATTTCTCAAGATGCTAAACGTGTACTCATAAGGCATATGATGTTTTTTAATCACCTGTATGTACATCTTCGTCCTCTGCACACTCCCCTACCACAACAGACACGGGAAGAAGCAGAAACTCACTTCCCCTTTTAGCAGGTAAATACTGACATTGATCTGTTTTCACATGTCCAGCGCTACAATACACTTTTTTTTCCACCCAAATGCTTTCTAACATTGCACTGCTGGTGATCTACCTCTAGAGACTTCTAAGTAAAAAGAGCAGCTATACAAAATGAAAGTAAAATAGCCCTCCAATAAATAATACACCCAATCCAATAAATAATACACCTATCCAAGGCACCCAGAATCCTGTCTTCCTCTACAGAACAAGAACGATTTCAGGCACACAGCAAACCTGGACAACAAACTTGGGAGGGATTTGACTAAAGCACAGAGGTGGAAGTACTCAATCCCAAAAAAGGGCCCTTCAACCAGGACCTGAGGCACCTGCCAGGCTTGATGATACTTTTCAAAAGGAAAGCCAAAAGCCATAAAGCACTGCAAGATACACCAGGGAAAAGCATGCAAACATCAAAAAATGCATGTCAGACACATACGTAAGAGTACACATATGCAAAAAGCAATTGTATCACAACTTCAGTTTGTATTTCTCATCCCATTCCCTCACACTTGAAACAAAGGAGAAAACGCTGGGTTTAAAGTGTTATACTGGACAACAGTTGTATTAAAAAAGGTAACTCCAAATTAGATCTAGTCAGGACACAATAAATAAAAATATAATTAAATGTTCCAAAAAGTTAGGTCTTTACTGTAGGCATACAGAGCAGATTTTTGGGTTGGGGCTTTTGAAAGCCTAAACTCAGCCCAACACAGCCTCAGAAGGCACATCTTATTTTCTAAATACATTAAATGTTTATTTACAAAGTGATACCATACACTTTTAAAAAAATTAAAAAAAAAAAAAATAAGACTAACAACTTAATTTCTCTATACTTTCTTTTTCTGGAATAAGCAATAATGAAAATTCCAGTTGTTCTTCCTACATTTCCTAAATAGCTTATCCTTCAGACTTGCACACAGCATCAAAACACACCATTCTCTTCTACTTTTCTTTCCTGAAACACTTTTATTACCAAATGAACAACAACAACAACACTGACTTATCTGCTTTTGCAATACAGGCATGCATGTTCACAGAAAGCAACAGACTGCATTAAAACACTACCAAAACAAGCCATTTCACTCTGTCCCCAGGGAAAGGAAGGAGAGCAGATAAGATGTGACAGATGTGTAGTCACGTCACTTAATACACTACTGGAAGGTGCTCAAATCATTATGGTGACAGGCAGAGTATAAAAACTTGCAAAGAATGGACCAAGCAGTTATCCAGTTTTCTGCATACATGATTCTTGTAATCAGAGAAGATGCTTGAGATAAGGCAGCCTGCCAATGTCAATATGCAATACAGTCATAAAATAAAATATAGAAGGGTGCACAGCATGTATGTGTTTGTCAGCAAAACCTCTCCATCATGAATATGAAATATATCTGATGAATATGAATTCGAGGTTTGTCCTCTAAAAATTTCCTGTACTGAAACATTTCTGAAGAGGTTTAATTAAACTTGAAATTTACCCAAACCAGGAAGCTTAAGCTCAAGTTTAGCAACTGTAGATGTCCAAACTAAATTTCATTTTTCAGCTATTTTGCTGAAATCTCTATTTCGGTTTAAAAGAGAGAACAGTAAGGATAAAACTGGAAATCGTATGGCTACTGGACAGAACAGGACTGGTCACTTATTTGAAGGCAAGTATAAACCTAAGAGCTATTAAAAAAATCATGACTTTCATGCAACTGGCCAAGTAAAGTATGAAAAATGCAGGATAAAATAGTTCCCTCACTTATTTCAGGTTTAATAATCCCGAATGTTACAAATATTAATGTAGGTCAAGAATATTTCCAAACAGCAGCATGATTTTAGCTTCCAGTGTCCCTTCAGCAGGGCCCAATACCACTGCTGTTGTTTCAGACAGTCTGTTAGACCCAAATCCCACAAATTAATCTGCCCAGGTAGATCCCTGCGCCTCTGGGAATCCGCATTAAGGCAAGGAGGGAAAACTAACTCACAGGATCAGATTCTTAATTTGAAGCTGGACCACTGTAACTCATCATGACACTAATCATAAATGTCTCACCAACACTCTCTGCTCCCCATCTGTTTGTTTTATCTTATTATAGTTTTATATCTCAATCCACGGGACTGGCTGCAGCAGGCAATTAAGCACCTGCATGTGCCTGTGTTTCTGCAAGGCCAGGTCCTCAGACACAGGCTGAGTCTTCCCTGTCCCAAGCCCTATCTGCTCCCTGAATGGGACAGCAAAATAGAATGACATAATTAGGGCACCAATTTCTTCATTTATACAAACACCGATATCGATGTTTTCAAATAATCCCCTCCTTTAAGCCGAAGGATAAACTCTGAGGGGCAGCAACCGGTATGAAGTCACCTGCATATCAAAAATTACCTGGAGAAGTGTAAAACTGAGCTTTAAAATTATTTTGAAGAAGCTTCTTTATCATACTTATCACAAAACAACAAGAAAATTTCATAGAATCATAGAATATCCTGAGCTGGAAAGAACCCACATGGATCTTCAAAGTCCAGCTCCTGGCCCTGCACAGGACCACCCAAAGAATCACAAATAATACTCATTGCAGGCTACAAAATCAAATCCACTGGGACCAACCAACCATAAAATAAGAAATACTGAATCCAAGCCAGTCACCATCAGGTCCAGTGCAGGAGGTTGGATGGACCTTTCCTTTGACCCAGGAGGGCCATTTGTGCATTCTTACAGAGTCTACAGGAAGAAGCCCATGACATTTCCAGGATAACTCCACTGGAATTAATCCCAGAATCCTACTTTTAATTCAACTAAAAAACACTCATTAAGGTATGAGTGTTTTTGTGGGTGTTGGTTTCAGGTTTGGTTTTATTTTGCAACTTTTATCATCTTAAGAAGAAGTTGGGTTAAGAACTAAACCAAAGTGCAGTCACACATTTATTACATATTTCAGTACTCTGATTAACAAATTTGTCAAACAGGTAGATGAGGGAATGTGGAAAATATACTTGCCCACAAAGCAAAAAAAAAGAACAGACATAATATTAAACCTATTAAATATGCTATTTTCCAGAATTATCAGCACCAACCATGCTTATTTTCACTACTTATAGCAGAAATGAAGAACAGCCATTAAAAAAAAAATCCACAGAAGTAAATAAACTGCTTGAGAATTCAATGTTAAAGACTTCTGAAAGGGTATTTCCCCTTCCTCACCAGACAGACATTAATTCTGAGAGGTGCTTTTGGCCCCTGGATTTGTACTGAAATTGGGTGACAGCTGGGATTTAGGGGAAGCATTCAAGACATCACAGAGATATTGGCATTCTTTTAAGAGTAGCATGCTGGATCATAATTTTCTTTCTCAAATCAGAGGTTAAATTTGCCAGCAGAAATTCAGCTGGAGCTGGGATATGCAGGATCTCAAAACAGTAGGGTCTTGCCTAAGACTAGACTGGCAGCATCTTTCCCCTTGAGAGGCTGCAGCTCCTGGGACCTTTTGATTTCAAAACTCAGCAGAAGCCAGGAGCTGGGAGCTATCCACCAAAAGTGGTATGAGAGGGGGTCCCACCTCCTCACATGCTGCAGGACAATCAAAATACCCCTGTGGGCTGCAGTTTGCACCACTGTCATAGGTTACAGATCCACACTTCAAAGAAAGATACCAAAAACTAGTTAAACTCTGTTCACAAGTTCATTTATCCTTTCCAAAATTAATGTCAACTTATTACTGTTGACATTAGTGTCAACTGCTGAGGATGCACAAACTAAAACACTCTCACACACAGCCTGAGTGCCTTGACAATTCAAGTCGTGGTATGGATTAACATCAGCATTTAAAACTTTCAGAAGTATTGCAAACAATTACCACGCCCTCAAGTCACAGATAAAATATTCTCCAAAGCTTAAATATGTATTTATCTGTCATGAAACATTTCTCAATGCTGGCAAAACTTCCCTGCAATTTCTTACAATAGAATACTTTGAGTTCAGGAGTTGGCTGTAGGGTAGAATTGTTTTATTTATTAAAACCCGCATTTGATCTTACCTTTTAGCAGAGGCAGGGGAGTTAACTCGATAGGCTTGCCCTGAGACCTAAACTGGGAGGAGCTTTGTGACCTCTTCTGTCTGGCTTTTCTGACGGACTTCCGAGAAAATCCGTCTACTTTATCCACTGATGGAGGAGTAGTTGGTGCTGAGGACATATCCCTACTGAAGGAAAACAAAGGTTACAAATATATTCCAAATGAGTGAAATGGGTAAAGATTAGCCTAAACTTCCCAAATATCTTCTTTGTGCACCACTCTCCTGTTGACAACTCACTCTAAACTGTTAAGAGATTTAACCCACCGAAACATGTACGCATGGTATGGAATAAACTTAATGGAGCTTAATGGTTAGTGCAATAATTCCTCTTGCTCACTTTTTTTATCTGTGTCTCCCATTTGCCAAAAATCCTGCAACGGGAAAAATTCAGACCTAATGCTGACATCATTATGTCAACAGAATTCACACACCTGTAGACCTGACACAGGATTGTAGCTTTAAACTATGTATTCTTTAAGATAAAGAAATTTCAGCTCACTCTGCAAGGGACCGTCTATGCTAAAGAATGGGTACACAAAAAGGTACAAATGTTTTCTTGGCATTAAAGTCACCAATATGCATATGACAAAAAAAAAAAAATAGGACAGATGAAAAATTCTATTTGTTTCCCATACCTGCATACAAGATCTTATAGAAATGTAAGAAAGTATAGCAGAAAGTACTGCTACGCTTCACAATTTCACTAGCTCCCTCACAAATTCTACATATCACTTCTTTATTCTCCATTTTAGAAATACTCAGTTATTTTCCTGTGAGTCTCTTTACGTGTAGTTATTCCCCGTTCTGGCATTTCTGTAGGACCAGCAGTGTGGTAGCTGTAGCTGTTCTAAGGGCACAAGCCAGACAAGGTTTGCAGGGAGAGGCAGAGAGCCAAAAAAGGCTTCTGCAAGCAAAAGTTTGTTTGTTTCCCAACTTCAGCTGGTGTAAGCAATAAATACTGCATCTTCCTATACAACTTGCCTTGGTAGTACTCCTGTAGCTCATTCCATACTACTGGGAAACACTTAAGCAGTGAATTAATGCATTCACCTATTGTATTTACCAGTCTTGTCCTGTGTGTTATAAAGGCTCACCAGATCTTGATGAAATACATGAATAATACTCAACAGAAACGAGACAGGAGGAATTCAGGCCTACATGTTTCAAGCAGCTCTGTGCACAGTTAACTTCACCAGCGTGTGCAGCTCCCCTGAAATCAGCAGCCCCATCTGCATTAATGACACGATCATTAGCGGGAGCAGCTCCGTTGATTTGAGCCAGGCCACACGCTCCCGCAAAGTTAAGCATCGGCGTAAGCATTTGCAGGATCAGGGTCTTAGAACATGTCCTTGGAAAGCATTACTCATCCTCAATGTCTGTTGACTTCAATTACCAAAGTGACTCCTTTGCTACAAGAAGTTGATTCCACGACATAGAGAAGACTTTCGAGTACTTATTTTTATTAAAATATTTGATTACTCGCAGGCTTCATAAATTACTAAATCCCCTGAAACAGACATTATTTGGGTTTGTCTTTTGTAAGAAAAGCTTTCGAAAGCATGATTTGTCGCAACAGTGTAAACAAGCTCCGAAAGATAAGAACTATTTAATGCAGAATCATACATAGGGGCACTAAATCTGTGAAAAATGGGAGTACAAAGTCCATAGCTTCTTCGAGGAAGCATGTGCAGCAGGCATTACAATAATGAAAAAATCTCATTCCATCTTTTTGATTTCTCCTGAGGTATTCTTTCACTACCAGCTTAGGCTTTCTAAATATAATATACTATCAGCAACATGAACCCGTACCTTAAACTGGTCTTGTTTATCATCTGTGTGGAAAAAAAAAATGCCACCATCACCAGGGCATTCAGGCCCCAGCCAAGATTAATAAATAAAAAAAGTCAGATAAACTGAAATAGAATGGCCTGTACTTTAGCAACCCACTTCTAGGATTTCAACAGTCCGCCAAAAAACATACAAACACAAAGTTACCTGTTACATAAACCAAATTCTGGAAATATCAGCAAAAAATATATTCCCTAAACCTGAATCGTTTTGGCCCTATTTCATCTCATCAGAAAGCTTCCCCTTCTCATCACGTGCATCATTAAAGTGTAACCATCCCTGCAGAAATGTTTGCACGATCCCTCCAAATTAAATTACCAAAAAAAAAAAAAAAATGGACAGAGACTAAAGTAGATCACTTAAACTGCAGGATCATTGTGTCAGCAAGGAGCTTTACTGACACTTCTCCGCTGTAAATTTAGTAACAGTTTCCCTAACCTGCTTTATAAATTATTAAAATCTAATTCTAATTCAACAAGACTCCATCCAGCCTAACAACGTTACAGTAAACACTGATCTTCCTTTTCGTCTCCCCAAATGAACATTCGCTGCCCTGCATACACTATCACAGGGAAATACACTGTTTCCACCAAGAGTGGCGGGGGGGGGGGGGGTGGG
>JAYRBT010000177.1:57637619-57681115 GCA_036023395.1 Myiotriccus ornatus | reverse complement strand
CTAACACCGAGAGGATCTGAGAGGCGGCGGGGGGGGGAGCGCGGGTTCCGCCGGCGGCGCTGGCGCGGGGGGAGAAGAGCGAGTGGAAGGTCCCGGTGGGCGTCGGGGTCGCGCTCCTATTGTGGCTCTCAGCGGGCTCCGGCCATGGCACTCGCTCGCACGCACTCGCTCGCTCACAACCGAGCGCGCTGCTGCCACCGCCCCCCGCCCGCGGACCGCCCCCGACCGCCCACCGGAGCCGCCGCCGGGACGCGCCGCCTCAGTGGCGCCCGGAGCCGCCTTGGCCGCCGGGAAAGGGCCGCCCCCTGCCCCGGCAGCGGCGCGGCCCCGCCGCTCCCGCAGCCCCGCGGGTCCCTCGCGTCCTTCGCCCCCTGGGCTGAGCGGTAAAACCCGGCGCTGCTGAGGGAAAACCCCGCTAAGGCTGAGGTAAAGCCCCCCGTGGGAGCCCCTCGCGGGGCGCAGAGCCCCTTCCCGGGGAGGGCGGCGGGCGAGGGGCCGCGCCGGGTCCGGCCGGAGGGACCCGCTGCGGGCACGGCCGCAGTTCCCTCCTTGGCTCCGCAGTGGGAAGCAGCGGCTGCCCCCTCCCTCTCCTCTCTGCACCCTTGGGTTTCTTAGCCCAGGGTGTGAACGCTGTCTGCACCACCCTTTTTTATTTCTTCCCCCCCCCCCCCCCAGTGTATTTTTATAGACTTGGAACCAGGGACTGGCTCAACGACTGCTTGTGGATAGTATGGTTAAATGTCATAAATTTTTGTTTTAAACTTATCTACCTGATGGCTTTGGTGTCTGATGGTTTTGTTTTGGGTCCCGGTTGGTTGGTTGGTTTGTTTGCCCCAAAATATAGCGAACGGCTCTGGCAATGGAGCTGGTGGAGGGACTGGAGAACATATCTTTGAGGAGCGGCTGAGGGAGCTGGGGTTGTTCAGCCTAGAGAAAAGGAGGCTCAGGGGCAACCTTATTACTCTCTACAACTCCTTGAAAGGAGGACGTAGGCAGGTGAGAGTTGACATGTAACAAGTAACAGGACAAGAGGACACAGCCTTAAGCTGCAGCAGGGGAGGTTTAGGTTGGACATTAGGAAGCATTTCTTCAGAGAAAGGGTGATTAGGGATTGGAATGGGCTGCCCAGGGCAATGGTGGAGTGAGTCACCATCCCTGGAGGTGCTTAAGGAAAGACTGGACCTGGCACTCAGGGCCGTAGTCTGGTTAACACGGTCGTGCTGGGTCACAGATTGGACTCGATGATATCAGAGGTTCTTTTCCAGTGTAATTGATTCTGTGATTCTGTAATGGTGTTAATATGGCTATTGCGTTTGAAAATACTCTCCACTGTTTCTCCTGTATTTCTGGCAAAAAAAAAGGCGACTTATATGAGCAGCAGCCCTCTTGATATGACCAAATCCCTCTGAGGTACAGTTGGTGGTTTTTTTTAGGAAATGAGCTCGAGGGCAGTTTGAGAACTGATTACTTTGGTGGATAAGTCACAACGCTCCTTTTAGTGCAGGTACAGAACCCTCTCGACATTACTAATCCTGCAAAGGATACCTAGTTGTCCCACTCAGCTTCTTGACTCAGCTTTTGGTGTAACGGAGGGCGTGGGACTGTGTCAGACTCGATTTAAAGTGATGTAAGCTGTTGTCAAACTACTTTCAAAATTGCTAATTTTCAGGCAGCTAAGTTCCCTGGTCCAGTTCACGTTGAGGAACCTGGAACACTAGTTAAAAGCTCATGGCCACTGAAGTATAACTAATAGATGTGAGCAGTTTTGCCTCTCATCTCTCAAAATGCCTCTTCATATGTTAAGAAATAGACCTCCTCTAAATCTTTTTACCCATAGACAAAGCAATTTCAGTTCATGTCAATCCTTCCTTGTGTGACACAGTTTTAAACCTCTTAAGATGCTTATTTCTTGGCTCTGTGTTGTCTCAGAATCATTCACATCTTTTTTTTGAAGTGTAGCACCCAAGCCTGGACACTGCTACAGCTGAGGCCTCAGCAGTGCCAGCATCTGCTGTCCTGCCTGTCACAGGCCACATTCCTGTGTACGTGTGCCAACACAAATACTTGGGAGTCAGTCTGATCTATCCACAGTCTTGCTGACCTGTCTTACCCCCGCATCCATTTCTGCTGACCTACCAAGCCAGTTATTTCTCCCTCAAGTAGACAGTAATGCTGCTTGAGAAATTACTTCCTGCAGCAGCCCTAATGCTATGCCTTCATTTTTATTGCTGGATAACCAAGCAGTCAAAACACATTTTGGAATAAAATTCCACATGATGTTAAGTCAGAAAAGTGTAGAATTTGCCATCCCTTGTAAATCGATCGCATTTCTCGCAAGAATTGTATTTGAAAAAGCAGAACTTAGATTGAACTGTGCCATGGTTACAGAAAGGTTGTGTAACTAAATTTAGAAGAGAGATTTGTACATATTTTTAAATATTTTAAACTTGAAATTCACTTAAAGCAGCTAAAATAATGTAAATGTTAGCAAGAATTGATAAGAATGTAGGTCAAGGACAGGGTGGTGTTATACCAATATAAGGTAAAATATGGTAGAAACAGTGTAACTTCCCATCAGTGAGGGACAGAACCTGCAGACAAACATGTTTTGCTGTTACATGTACTTAATTCTGTTAGTTGTGTTTGTCAGTGACATACTTTCATTCTCAGTTTTGTTCACTGTCCTGTGTGCTGCTTTTGATCTGAACAGTGCAATGAGCAGCTCAGAAAGTTATTGCCAGCATACTCTGCAGAAGGGAAGTTCTAGCACAGCCTGATGGCTACACTGGCACTTCAGGTGCAGTTGAGCAAGTCATTTTACATGATTGTACTTCAGTCTTCCCAGTATGAGAAGAAATCCATCTTTGTAAAACACTAACAATCTAAAATTTAAGCCTGTGATGTGGGTATCTATTAAAATAAGTGCCATAGAAGGGATAAAAATCAACACTGCTGTTCAAGTCTTGTGCACACAGAGGTTTTTACTCCTCATTCTACCTTTGTATAACAGCTACAGAATTAGTTCTTTAGTACAGCTGAACAAGCTGGTAAATAATGCATTCAGCTAGTTTATTTCTTAGATGGTCATCATGTGGTATGTTTGGCCCATTTTCCTTGTGTAAAGCATTTTTATGATGTGTTTTACATCAGGTGATGTTTGGATGGTAACAATTCAAGAAAAATACAGGCTTTGTCAGTGAATAAACAGAAATCTCACCTTTTCTGTTTCGCTTGGCCATCAGATTTTGCGGAGTAGGCTTCCCACTTGTTTCCAGATCGCTTTCTTTTTCCTTCTTTAATCTGTGAAGTCCTCATCTGTGAGGAGATTTAAGAGCATAGTATAAGATATGAGTGTAAAACTGCTGATATTTCAAAGGGGCATTTGTCCTTCTCCTATTCTCTGTATGGTCTGCATTTTGTAAAAATTGTTGCTTTAAAAGAAATGGATAAGTGAGTTCCAAGCAGAGATGGAGAAGAACTAAGTACAACAGGTGTTTTACATAGATGTGTATCTCTCTATGTTTGTATATGTGTTTGTATAAATACATATAATACCAATTTGCAAGAATAAAAATTGACTTTCATCAGATAAAGTTCACATGACCAACATCTCCCATACAAGTGTGTGGGCATATATATGAAAATATGTGCACAGTCAGTACCTGCAGCCCTTCCTGGAGACTTTCAAGCAATAATAAATTCTTTTGATCAGTGTTTCTCCACTGCTGTCAAAGGTACAAGACAAGCCTATCCTTTTCAAAAGTGGCACTGCCTTACTCTCTCACAAAAGGGCTTTTTAAAAAATAGATGGAGAGGAATTTTGAGGGCCAGCTCTTTGCCAGTTTGGCACTGTGCTTTTTAGCACCCAGACAGTCAGAACAGCAGTCAAGAGTCCTCCAAAACAGAGATGTTTGTACCAGTGACTCAGATTTGTGCCACTCCACGTTTTTCTGTGTGTGTGATTGAAGTTCCACTATAGACCATCTGTTACGGCCACCCAGGCAGGAGTACGGAGCTCTCATCCACACTGGCATTCTGCTCTCCACATAGCAGCTTATCAAACGGGATTGCTACGGAGATACCCCCGTGGAAGTCCTGCTCTGCTGAGTGATAAATGGATCTAGCTGGAGCTTGTAAATGTCTCACATAGCACATCTGACATGTATTTGTCTACAGGAAGGGTCACATAATGCTCCATAAAGGATCTCCGATATGTCAAAAGGAGCATTATCGGGGGTACCATGGGATTAGTTCAGATATTCCCTGTTCCAATACTAGTAAGCAAGAAAAGACTTGCTCTCCCCAGAGAACTAATTATTCAGACCGGCAGGAAAAAGACCAGAAAGAGAAAGCATTATGGAGGAAGCAGCAGAGCTGCTTGAAGAGGCAAATCAGCATGTGAACAAGGCTTTTCTGATACATCTTTTAACAGAAATGAACACAGTGGAACACCACATCAAAGTAACTGTCCTGCTCCATCAGCGTGATTGAAACGGCACAATCTGTGATTTTGTTTGTTTGTTTGTTTACTTTTGAATGAAATTCACACCTAACAAGAAAGCATTTCTACTTAATCTGTTTACCCTGCACTTGACTCCTGATTCACGTGTTCTACGTTTTGGGGAGGAGCGGCATGTCCAGCTTTTGGGCGACGTTTTTAGTCACTGTACCAAGTTTCTGCAATAATAAGCAAGTGCTTGTTCCTCCTTGCCTCCTGCTCCTCCTCGTATCAGTTCTGTGATAACACTGTCAGTGCCCTCAGGATCTGAATTCCTGGTGTGGGGGGGGGCGGGGGTGGGGGCTGTAAGCGTTTTAGGGTCATAGACACAACTACCAGAATGGGAACTAATTCTTCCTCTCTGTTTATAGACACTGCGTCATTTAAAGTCTGCTTCTCTAGTCAACATGGCAAGATAAGTAGGAGCTTGCTCTCCTCGGCAGCTGGAGAGCTGCCTCCTCCCAGCACAACACTGCTCGCACTGATTCCCAATTCACGGTTGTGTTCCTACTTTGCTCCCCTCCCCCAGCGTCTTAACTTGCCTTCAGGCCCCAGGCACTCCTTTAAGCCAAGTCTTCTGAGTTTTTGGTTCGATTTCCTTTGCTGCCTGTTTGCCTCTGCCTTCCTTGGGCTTTGCAGTGCTCTGCTCGCCCAGCCTGCCCTCCCCAGCTGTCACCCCCCAGCTGTCACCCCCCAACTGCCGCGGAAGGTTCTGGTGCTCCCCCGTCTCTCCCGGGGCAGTGCCCACAGGGCTGCCTCTGGTGCCCGAAAGCTGCCTGGAGACACAGCCGCGTGTGTTTCGTGGCCCCCCTGCGCCGCTGGGGCGTTTCTGAGTCCCAAGTGAAACGAGCTCCACTTCTGTTCCTTTGCTTTGTGATCAAACCTCCTTCCAGTACCTGAAGGGAGTCTGCGAGAAGGATGGGGAGGGACGAGAGAATGGAGTGGCAGGACAAGGGGGAATGGCTTCAAATTGAAAGAGGGTAGGTTTAGTTTGTGTGTGAGGAGCAATTTGTTTGCTGTGAGGGTGGGGAGGCCCTGGCACAGGTTGCCCAGAGAAGCTGTGGCTGCCCCATCCCTGGAAGCGTTCAAGGCCAAGTTGGATGGGGCTTGGAGCAACCTGGTCTAGTAGAAGCTGACCCTCCCCATGTCAGGAGGCTGGAAGGAGATGATCTAATTCCCTTCCAATCCAGACCATTCTGTGATTCGAAGTCTCCTCGGTTATCTCTGCATTTAATGTGTTACAAGCCGGTATGTACACTGCTATAAAACCATCCTCTTCATATGAGCACGTTTTACTGAGGCCCAAGTTCCTATCTATCACACCTCAAAAAGAGCTAATGAGTAAAAAATACCCGTGTGTGTTGAAGGTGCCCAGCAGTGCTTTAAGTGTGTGAATTGTAGCACTTCCCACATCTCCAGTGAGGCACCTACCGGCTCCCTCCCAAGCTTGGCACATCGCTCATGGTTTATAGCAGTTGATAAAACTCTTGAGATTTTCCCCAAGTTCAGAGTCCCTCAGGCTGGAGTAGGCTGAGACAGAGATATCTTGTTCCCTTTGTTATGAAAGAGAACAAGCAAGTATTCGTGCTGTATTTTTCAACCTACTTTATCTCTGTCTCATGGTACAACTTTAACCTATTGGATACTTTTAAAGTCTTCCATAGTCAGTAGCTAAGCTCAGCATTGTAGGGAATGCTTAACATCAGAGGGGGTCTAACAGCACTTGAACAAGTTTAAAATCTAAGTTTTAATGGGTTCCAGATTTTGCAGTACAATTGAATGAATATGTATGAATGCTGCCAAAATGGGAAGGACGGGAAAAGAAAGGTTATAAGAGCATTTTCTAAAGCCTTCCCAGATCTACTGTCAGGGTTAAACAAATATGATAATTTTGCCACCGAGATAATTACATGAATAAGGAGGCTGTAGTTCTGTCATGACCCTGTAAGAGAATTACAGATGCCCTGTAAATGACTAGTAAGAAAGAACTTCACATGAGAGAGGAACTGGAGTTGAAAACCAAAAGCTATAAATCTTAGAAAAAGACAGAAATTGATTAGATTTAGACAGAAAATAGCAAAGAAACACCTAAACAATCTCCTGACTAAGCAGACCTCACAAAAATAGATGACTGGAACAGGAACAAAACTGGTGTTCTTCTGTGCAAGTGCTGGAAGTTGAAAAACTTGGTTGAAGAGATGAGGTTGTCTCACTTTAAAGGAGCACTGATAGGACTGATTTTTAGGAAATACTGAGAAGGAATGGCATTAAAGCCTCTCCAGCACCTCATGGCAGAAAGAGAAGAGGATGCCAAGGTTAGGAAAGGAGTAGCAAATAAAACAGGAAACGTCATCATACCATTGTACAAATCCATTGTGCATCCTTCCTTATCTTTAACTCAGGGTACTTTGGTATGGACTGTATTTAGAGAATACAGAGAAAGCCAAAAAATAAGATGGCTTGGTACAATTCTCACTCAAGAAGAGGATTAATACACTGGGGATCTTGAGCTCAGAAGAAAAAACCTTCATGCTGAATTTGCCAGAGGTTTGTCAAGATCTTCGATGGAATGGAGATGGGTGAAGGACTGACTTATTTATCAAAACTGCTTTGTATTACTTGTTCTTGTGTTCTCTGGTAGGGTGGAATATTACAAGCTCTCACATCCTGTTATGAAGGCAAAAGGTGTGAACAGGTTCAGTAAAAGAAAATTTTAAAAACCAGATCCTCAGGGGCATCAAGGAGATTAAATTGTCCTTGTACTTCATGTACATGTTTGCAACACATGTTACATATGCAACATATTAATGACTGTAGAAGCTTATTTGTCACTCAATAAAAATGCACCAATATCAACTTTAAAAATCAGCTCTATAGAGAAGTCTAGACACCAGATTTAGGGTAAGATATCTCAGTATCCACAGAATAATTTGAGCCAATATAAAGTGTGTGATAAGATAATATTTGGCATATTATCATTATTGGGGGGCTTCTTTGACATACTGTCCAGCCCCCACACTTAGAGAATTTTCAGCCTTATCCAGAGTCAGGTAGGAGCTGGAAGAATTTGTAGCAAGAATCAATAGCCAAGACTTGAATGAGAGCTGATCAAAACCAGAACTGAGATTTCCCTTTCTGAGAAGGCACAAGGAGAGGTTAACCCCATGATTTGCTAATGCACCGGTGCCATAGGACACTCCTGAAAAATTCATTTTAAGCAATATTCGGTATGCTCACAGCAACTGGGGGTCCCACTTGAACCATTCCAGCTCAAATATCAATCAATCAATCAATAAATCAATAAATAAATATTTAAGAGAATTGCGTGCTTCTGAGTCATGTTTAGTTCTAATATGTGTCTTTCCAGGTGAGCTCCTACCTCGGAGCAGATTCATCTTTAGCTGCACTTCTGTAGGTGTGCATCTGTACTTCATGTGTTAAAGTCCATCAAAAACACACCAGACAGTGAAATGCTAATACTGAAAGCTTTTAGAGCACAAATGGCTAACAAGAGCCCTTCAGACAAGCTCTTCCCTGCAAGTTTGGTTTAGAATAATTATAGTTTCTTGCAGTTACTGGCTTTTAATGATGGGCTGTTGAGATACCTTTTTTAGTTCCATTATCTCCATAGAGTTGAGTTCTTGAAATTTTATCACTGTCTCATAACGTGAGTGTGAGATACTCCAGGGCAGTGCTGTTCAATGCCTGCTGGAGTACAATTTTAATTTTTTTTTTCCTTTGGTGTGATTTATACCTAGGTCAAATTCATATTATTGTCTTGGGTTCCTTCTTGAAAACTCACTGCAGCTTCATTCGGGATCTTAAAATACAATGTAAGTCACATCCTGGAAAATGTGAAAATAGATTTTCTTCATCTTCTACATAAAACATCCTTTCTGAGTTACTAAACTTTCTTCCAAAGTACACTGTTTCTGATCCAGAATTTCATTCTGTGACATTCAGACTGTTCTGATTGCGTCAAATGTAATTCCACCCCCACTGAAACCCACCTCAGGCCTTTTCCCAACGTGATCCAGCTATTTTTCTTTGGGATGTTGCAGGAAGTGACTTGCACACTACCATTCTGATACACGACGGCGAATACGCTTCAGAGGGTTGTTGTTTTTTTTTTTTCATAATTCATGGTAGCATTGCAACTCAGCAAACTGTTTTGATACATCTGTGTAAGCAATTTAATTCTCCTCCTGCTCCCCACTGCAACCCCCTGCTTTGCTTTTAGCAAATTGGCAGAATTCTCACAGACACTTCAAAGCTTTCATAGGGTGCCCTTGCCTGTCATCCCATTCAAATGGTTCCTTCAAGGAAATTGCCAGTACTGTTGGTCCTGCTGGTTGTCATCTGCAGGATATTTCAGCCAGAATGCCATGGGTGCAGAACTCGATTTCGTTTTAGTTTGCAGAAATATTTGCCATCTGAGGTGTTGCCTGCTTATTCTCAAGCCATTAGACAGAAATACAAGTAAGGTTCTCTGCTTTCAACTGAGATTTACAAAAATCCTCATTACCTCCTGGAGAAAAAAAAAAAAAGAAAAAAAAATGGAAAAAGACATTTGCAGGAAAAAAAGTAGGGCATCTATTGCTGCTGCATGTTTAATTTTATTTGATTTACTATACTTAACTTTTTCCTTTGTTGGCAAAAACAACCTTAGCTGCTGCTAATGCTGTTGCCAGCGTCTCCATCTGCATCTTTGGTTACTTCTTGGATTTGTTCTCTTTCTGCATTTGCAGAATTCTGCTTGCATCCTCTGGACTCCCGTGGGGATTTTTCCCCTCTGTGGCCAACATTCACAGCAGCTTGAAGTTACTCTCATTGTGGATGACATTTTCCTGCAGTTGAAGACACCTGAGCCCAGTTCCCTCTCAAGCCTCTTCCACGGCCTTCGAGATCACTGCCACTAAGGGAATGCCTCTGTCTCATCTTCAGAAGTCTCAGATTCACGTTGTGCACACCCCATGTTTCAGTTCTGTCATTAATCCCAAATCCCCTTTTTGGAGAGTTTGTCTGAATTTGTCTCATCTTGTAGTTTTGCCACGTAGGTTTATTTTGCAGCTGGGTCCTTCCTTATCTTGCCTTTTGTAGATTATTTCTCTTGGGAGTGGTTTCAATAAAACACCTCAGAAAGCATTTAATTCAGTCTAAAAGTTGGTACTACATTTGTTGGCATTTCTGTCTGGCCTGTTTTCTGCTGACCTTTACTCAAATGATTATGTATATGCATGTGTGCATGTATATTTGTAATGCTTTCTGTCTTGTTCAAGCTTAATTTTACTCCCTAAAAACAAGCTTTTCTCTTGAGCTGAGTGTCCCAGTTGTTCCGTTAGGACTGTGACAAGTCTGCTCATACGAGGCACATCCACGGCACATCTGAATGAAAGTAAACATCCTGTGTTCCTCAGCCTTCTATAAACCCCAGCAGATGGCTGCTGCTTTGACAAAGCGTGTGGAATAGGGTGGATCACATTTCCCATGCAACAAGACTTATTTCTGGAAATGCAAACCCAGTATAAATCTTGAAGGTGGCAGTGTGGATCTAACCACACAGTGGTTCAGCCCAAATCAGTCCTACGTGGCGACTCTTCGTAGCTCAGACCCTCTCGCTTTTTGGACTGGATGCACAGTGGGGGTTACCTTAAATTACTGATCCACACAAAGCTGCAGGAGAACTGGTAGCAGCTTTCACCTGCAGGTCTTTGTTCATCAACCTCAAGGTCCTTTGTGTAATACTTCACCTTGTTAGAATCTCGGTGTGTTTGGGGTTTTTTTCCCTATGATTAAGTATTTTCTGGAGATAGATGGCATTTCTTAGAATTGAGTGGATTTTTCATTAATGCTCAGAGACAGTCCCTGCTCGGGATACTGGCAGAATCTGCAGGAGGTGATGTATGTTTTCTACACCTCAGGTAACACTCAGGAGACGTGTGCCACAGACATATGTCTTATCCTGGTTCCCTGCAGCAACAGTTCACTGGTGTGTCTGTGCTTCGCCTGAGTCTGGAATCAAAGGCACTTCAGTGCCCAGGTGGATTAGCAGCAGTGACAGAATCACAGAATGGTTTGGGTTGGAAGGGACCTTAAAGACCATCCAGTTCCAACCCCCGGCCGTGGGCAGGGACACCTTCCACTGTCCCAGGTTGCTCCAAGTGCCATCCAGCCTGGCCTTGGACACTTCCAGGGATGGGGCATCCACAGCTTCTCTGGGCAACCTCTTCCCAGCCTGAGACTTGACCGTGTGTCTGTGTGTTCCAGGACCCATTTCCATCTCATTTTATTTCCTAAGAGGAAGCAACAAGGGAGTTATTTTGGCTGCAAGTCCAAGCAAATAGCCTCTATTAGGTCTTAAAAATAGAGTTGAGGATGTGCCCCGAGGGAAAGGCAGTTTGGGAGTGGGCTTCATCTTTTCTTGCTTAAAACTTTCCTCCACTGAGTAACAGGTTCAGGCTCAACTATTTGTGCCCATTTCCATCACATGCTGAGAGTATTAAGCATCAAAGGAGAAGGCTTTTGAAAGACCACCTGCATTCTTCTAGAACTTGTGTACTAACTTCTCAGCATGGATGATCTTCAGTGGGCTACATGTCTGTTCTGTTGCGTTCAGAGGCCCTAAAAATGCTGCCATTTGTTTAGAATCATAGGATCAAAAAAGGTTGGAAAATACCTCCAAGATCATCAAATCCAGGAAATATTTCTAAAAAACTCCTAATATACTTGTTACAAAAAGGCTGAGTGCAAGCTGGTCTATCATCAGCTATCCCTGTGTGCCTTCATCAGCCAGCACCTCACTGGTCATGCAAACCCAATACACAATTAATCGTGGGAAATTTCCCTCCATCACATCACACCAGTGTGGAAAGCTCCCAGTGGCTCTTGAGTGCATGTTTCCATTAAGGGTTCAGTAGACTGATCACACTCCAAAACCCATGAAGTCTTTATCAAAGTTTCTTACACTTCCAATTTTGTTTACAATTCATTATTTGGGGTTTTTTAACCATCTGCTGTTGAGCCCAATTTCATTGTATCTTAAGACATTTTATACCATGTCCACTGCACTCAGTCACTTTCTAATTAGCCATCCTGCCCTTCCATTCACTATTTGGTCATTTCAGAGCGACCCAGGAGGCAGGAACTTTGAAACCAGAGATTTTACAGGTCTCTGGCCAGCATTCTGTTCACAGTGATGGCATTTTTTGTGTAACATCACAAAAGGGGATCATCCTCTTGGTGAGGTATTTCTGTGGCTAAACAGAACAAACACATTGTTGGTCAAAATCTCTTAACTAGTTGGAGTAAGAGATGAGACTGTTCATCCTGTCTTCCAACAGCTGCTTCTGTTTCCTTGAAGAGAGACTCCCTAGGTGGTTATGTCCATTTTCCCATTAATGGGAATAAGTGGCATTGACTGGTGTACACGGCCAAAGACTTTCTTGAGATGCTTTTTTGTTTTTACAAAAGCTTGTGCTCAGAAGAAAATCAATATTACAGAAAAAAAACAACCTATCAACATTTTCTCTTACACAGAGACGAGTTTCCATTTGCTTTAGATTATTATATTTCCAGGCCACAGAAAGATGGGCACTGAAATAAGGTGGATTACCTGCAGTCACGGAACTCTGCCAATAATTCATTATATTTTGAGAGTTGCAATATTCCTGACCTTGTTTTGGTTCTTTAATCCAGAAGATTTTAAAACTGCTTGTACTGACCCCCCTCAAAGGTGTTCGTAAATAAAGTATGAACCACAAAGCTCTATCTGTTTCTTGCCCTTTATTTTTGCACTTTTTTTCCCCCAGTGGTGCCTCTTTGGCTTTTCCACGGAGTTTTTTGAACTCAGCAAAAGCATCTGTGAACCATTTTGCCTACTACAGTGAGACATGTGTTTATGCATGTAGACTTCTCATCTGGGAAGATGGACAACAAAACCAGACAAACTTACAATCATAGAATAATTTAGGTTGGAAGAGACCTCTAAGATCATCGAGTCCAACCTTTGACCCAGCACTGCCAAGCCCACCACTAACCCAAGTCCCCAAGTGCCACATCCACACATTTTCTGAGCACATCCAGGGGTGGTGACTCAGCCACTTCCCTGGGCAGCCTATTCCAGTGCCTGACAACACTTTCAGTGAAGTCATTTTTCCCAATACTTTTCCACCCGTACAAAAAATTACGGTTCTACACAAGTGGCCTTGAGTAAAATCGTCATGAATGATACCAGTGGTCAGATGAGGCATCCAAAATCAGTTATTCCTCACCAAGAAAGCTGTGAAGTGTAAACCTTCCAGCACCTGGAAGGAGCCTACAGGAAAGCTGGAGAAGGACTTATTACAAGGGCAAGTAGTGACAGGACAAGGGGCAATGGCTTCAAACTAAAAGAGGGTAGGTTTAAATTGGATATTAGGAAAAAGACTCTTGACTGTGAGGGTGGGGAGGCCCTGGCACAGGTTGCCCAAAGAAGCTGTGGATGCCCCATCTCTGGAAGTGTCCAAGGCCAGGTTGGATGGGGCTCTGAGCAACCTGGGCTAGTAGAAGGTGTCCCTGCCCATGGCAGGAGGGTTGGAATGAGATGATCTTTAAGGTCCCTTCCAACCCAAACCATTCTATGATCCTGTGATACCATAATACATTTTCTGTTGATTTTTGCTGTATTCAGAAGCAATGGGCCATGTGCACAGCCCTGCAAATCTTGAGAGAAAATGCTAATTGGAGTCACAGCCTAAACCACACACTGCCAGAAACCTTTAGTGTACATGCTCAGCCTCTCACCTTCTCGCTCCCTACTCATACATGATCCTGCATCACATGTAGATCCCAAATCTAGGTCATGTTTCCCCCCCTCCAACTGCTGTGTGTGCCTCACGACTGCCCAGAATCTATCCTAACCTGGCAGGGGCTATGCTACTGCTAGAGAGGAGGACAGCAAGGTCCAGCTGATCAAGCCCTTGCAGAGGGAAGCAACCTGTGTGATTATTAAAGAAGGTTACAGAAGCCTCAAACTGTTCAGGAGAGAAACACAACCCCCTACGAGAGCAAACAAGGCACATTCCAATGTGTTTAATTGTGTGTGCCTGTCTGAAAATCTGGCTCATCATTCCTCTTTCTGTTTCTCACTCAGAGGGTCACTGAAAACACTGATATGCCAAGGAAGCCAATTCCTTGTGGGATCATGACTCTGCTCCACGCAGACATTTTCCCTTATGTCACTTGGCATAATTCAGTATGTGACTTGAAAATTCAAAATATAAACAAGAGAGAGGAATCAGGGCCAATAGTGTTGCAAGCAGAATTCTCAGACCTTCCCAGTAAGTGGAAAATACCTCTCCTCTAGAAATACCAGCCATTTCTCCATTCTTTTGAGTTTAGAACCATTTCTTTGTAGCTTTTAACCTATGAGGAAATTGGGACAAAAACAGCATAGTCAAGCATATATGTATAAGACTATAAAACCACACCACTCAATGCCTCACTGTGTGATACACAACTGATCAGGCAAGTTTATACCGCCTCCTTGTTCTCCTCTTCCTGGGAATTGCTGTTTTCTCTTTCTTTTTAAGAACCATTTTCTCCCTTAACTTTATTGTCCTTTAACACCTTTTTAAAAGAGTTATGAAATATATAAGTGTGTATTTAAGTATATCTTTGTTCCTGCTGCTTTCATCTGTGTTACAAATGCAAGTTAAAAACCTTCAGGGTATTTATGCATCATTCTAAGAAGGACAGAACTGTCCCCTGTATTGTCCTTTAGCGGCTTCTGGTCACTCCCATGTTCCAGGATGCACAAAGTTACCGCAGACCTTTCCTGAAGATTGGTAAATGATACACCTGAGCTAAACAAATGGAAAATTCACCATGATCACAGACAGATGTCTTCTGACAGCCAAATCTGAGGTGTTACCTTTCCTGCAGTTCCTTACCTAGTGCAGTGAGTGCTGCCCCTCTTCCAGGGTGACAATAAACAGCAGGAGGCAGTGACATTAAGGTATCTCTGAAGCAGTTGCTTGAATGATAATGTATCTTCTGATATTCTTTACTAACAGTTCTGGCATCTTCCTCAGCCACTGCTTTGGTAGTTGCTCCCCTCCTTGGTTACACGAGTTGCTCTTTTGGTCCTCACCAAACCCCTCCGGCATCCGCTCCGAGCGGTCGGTGCTTCCCTGACGCGCTGCCATCAAGGCAACCAAGTGAACAGGGAAGTGGCTGCAGAAGCCGCTTGTGCTGCTCTGGCTCCTTCCTTTGGGCAGAAGAGCTCTTGTCAGTAGATTTATCATGGAAAGTACTCAAAATCTGTGACAAAGGCACTAAACAAGGGCAGCAGAGATGCACCTGCAGCACGGGCCACATCCACACAGTCCCAAAACAATCCAGTGCTGCTGGCAGCTCAGGTTTCCCCTCACAGCTAGATTTAGAAAGGTCAGGCCAGCACAGGCATTTTAAGGGAAATGGCTTCATTTTTTTAAAGTATTTGAAGTTTTAACATCTAATCTTCCAAATTAAGGAAAGCCAAGAATTTAGGGGAGCGAGGAAGGCGTGATGCCTCTAAGAGAACTAATAAACTGAATTAACAAGAGCGACTGTTTCTTAACTAGGGGGGAAAGAAGGGAGGAGAATTCAATGCAAGTTAACACTCCTGGGCAAAGAGTTAAAAGAGCCATTCTGAATTTTGTCAGGGCAATGATTTCGAGGAGAAAAAAAAAAAAAAAAGGAAATATTTATAAGCATGTGAAAAATATACTCAAATTTATTAAATATATGAAAAGTGTATATGAGATAAAAATATTTATGATGCTTTGGTAAATGCATAGTTGTCATTTCTCGTGAAGAAAATGCAATCTTAATTTTAGTATTTCCTGTTCCTCAGGTGTAAGTAGATTTCAGTGGCACACAAGGCTGTACTATACCCTGAACCTGAGTTTAAGCACCATAAGTCAGGGAAAGGACAATTATCTGCAGAATTCAGTCTGTTGTGTATATTTTTACATTTCTAATTCTGGCTGTGTTGCCATGTGTGCTCATTTCAAACCAGCTCAGGATTTACAACTTGCAGGTATGTAACGATACTGGCACTTACTCTCTGTTTCCTTATGGAGGAAGCAACAAATGCAAAACTTCAGTAGGAATGAAACAAGGGTAAAACAAACACAGGGAAGACACTGAAATGCAAATGTTTACTCTAAACATTTGGACAATGTTGAAATTTATGAAAATGTTGTCTTATGGAGATAAGTCTAGATCTTAGCCAGGCTAGATTAGCTAAGGATGGGGAAGAAATTGGGAAATTCTTAGTCCCAGATGAAAATGACAGTGGGTAAGCTTCTTTTACATGGTCTGCAAGTGTAAAATCCAGCCACTGGTACCACTCCTCCATTCACAGAACAACAAAACTGCCCTCAAAATGAGAGTGTAATTGTCACAATAAGCTAGCGATGGAATGGCTTTTGAGTCAACAGCATTTATGCCTCACTGTGAGAGCTGCCAGCTTGACCAATCCTGTTTTATTTCTGGAAGTCCCCATTATTTCATTTCCAGCAGCCCAGGACTAAGGGAATCCTTTTCAGTGAGCACAGCCTGAAGCAGGTTCATGGTACCAGTGATACATCACCACCACCTCTTCTCCCAGAGCTGAGACTCCTACCAGTTGCCCCAGCAAGGTGCCCTGTGCAGTACTGGCACTGATGCAGGTGACTGAAAGCCTTGAATTGCGCTGGTACCCCCCAAACACCCCGGAGGATAATTTTATTACAGAGCAACGTAATACACAAATACAATGTAAATACTACAAAGCATTCAGAGACGGTGTTACACCAGGGGATTTGTACAATTTTCTGAAAGGGCAACAGCTGCCTTTTCTCACCTGGGAGCAGCCCAAGAGGGGGGGTCTGCTGTTGTGGAAGGAGGTTTTCTCCCATATGTTATTGAGTATACAAGGGTGATAGAGGCAACATATGACTTTGCTTCCCAATGGAGATTTTAAAGGAGGTTTTTAGGGTTTGTTTTACATGTTTTCCATGGCTGGGGGGGAAACCTAAATGTGTACTTGTGGTGGGTTGCCCCTGGCTGGAAGCCAGGTGCCTACCAAGCCACTCTGTGACTCCCCTCCCCATCAGGACAAGGGCAGGGGAAGAAAATAAGATGGAAAATCCTCATGGGTCAAGATAAAGGTAGTTAAACAAAACCAAAGCAAAGGCCATGCACGGAAGCAAAGGAAAACAAAGCATTTATCCTCTACTTCCCAACAGCAAGGAATGCCCAGCCACTTCCTGGGAAGTTGTTCTTCAGTAT
This sequence comes from Myiotriccus ornatus, assembly GCA_036023395.1. Classification (NCBI taxonomy): domain Eukaryota; kingdom Metazoa; phylum Chordata; class Aves; order Passeriformes; family Tyrannidae; genus Myiotriccus; species Myiotriccus ornatus. The sequence goes on along the minus strand of JAYRBT010000177.1, from coordinate 57,664,323 downwards.
GTAATGGTTGGTCTGGAAGGCAAACACTGTAAGGAAGGAATGTCCTCCCTCCTTCTCCTTTCCCTCAGCTTTTATTGCCCAGCAGGCGCCATATGGTTTGAAACATCCCTTTGGTCAGTTGGGGTCAGCTGTCCTGGCTGTGTCCCCTCGAAGAGGCAGCTCCATGCTGTGGAGCACTGCACAGCAGCAGCCAAAACACCGGTGTGTTATCAACACCTTTCCAGCTACACCATGCACAGCACAGCTCTGGAGAGCTGCTGTGGGGATAATGAACTCCATCCCAGCCAGACCCAACTCAGTGCACAAAACATCTCCAGCCTTCCCAGGATGGAGGCTGTGAATCCTCATAGCCATTTAAGAGCTGTCCTGCCTTCCAGGAATGATGATTTTGAAGGGATTGTCAGTGCCCTTAGGGCATTAAACATGACACTGCTGAACTGTTGGTAACCAAACAGACCTGCAGGAGAGAGCCATGGGTTTAGCAAACTGAAGTGAAATGAAACAGACTTGTTTTATCATTATCTTCTTACATAATGTACAATGGCAACCAAGCACAGATGGGCTGTACGCTGCATCCCAAGTGTGTGTGGTATTAAGAGCTCCTGCAATTCATAAAATCCACACCAGAACACAGCCACTACAACAGAGGACAGAAGGCAACAGCCTCTGTGTGCCCCCTGGTCTCTCACCTCACACCATCTCTTCCACATCCACACCTCAGCCTTGCTGTTAATTCTCTCCCCTCTGGCTCTTTGAGGAACAGAACAAATGAAAACACAAGATTGCTTTAGCATCACCCATGGTAAAAAGCCTCCATTCAGCTTTATCTTGGGGCTACACAGGATCACAGCCTGGACTTTCCTCTCTACCAATCCCTCTGAACAGGTTTCTGCCTCTTGGGCTCAACGTGGCCCCCTTGCAGCTGAGCCACGCGCTGTGATTTGGCATTTTTCTGCCACCTTCTGCAGTCACACGGGCACCGTGTCCACCGAGCGGCCCCGAGTTTAAATCAAGCAGGTCCCACTCTGGGGTTCCCCAAACGAGTCTTTAAACGGTGGAAAAGGTACTTCTCATGACATTTGTGCCGAGGGCTCAGAGGTGAGCACCGGGCAGGGGAGGGAAGGCAGGGCCAAGCCCTTGGGACAGTTTGTGCTCCAGTAGCACAACCCGCACTTGGAGGTGCAAAGCACGAAGGAGTGTGAGGGCAGAGCTTGGTAAAACTCCTTGCTCGGGGCAGAGACTGAGCTAAAGCACCGACTCCAGCCCCGCTCCCCCCATCCCCAGGCCCGGCTCCCGCCGGACGGGCACAAGCAGCTCCTTGCCTGTGCCTGCCTTCCCCTCCTGCTCGTTAGCGAGGAAAGCGACGTCAGCCGAACGGAGCTGGCAGGAATCCCACCACTGCGTGTGCTAAATGGATCTATTAAAATGTAAAGAGATCACATTGCAGGGCACCATCATAGAATACTGCGGGTGACACCCCAGCCCGGTTCCCAAGCAGCCTTGGACGCTGGCGGTGCTGTGCCCCTGCCCCTCTGCCTCGTCGTGGTCACAGTTATCCCGACTTTTCCTCCTCCCTCCGGGCGTTTTCCCACTGGTCCTTGGAAGCCTTATTATTATGTGTCACCCAGTAGACGCGTGCAGCATCTCCAGCACATTTTGGAGCCACACGAGCTCTCTGAGGCTTCCTAAAACAGCAGGAAAACGGGACTCTGGGGCCTTACTGTCCCCTTGCCATCCCTACAGAAGCCCTGGAGTTCACAGCTTAGCCCTGGTGGAGCACAGGACAGGCCACACAGGTTACACCTGTCCCACTCCTGCCTGATACACATCTAGGAGGAGTTTCTATCACCTCCTTGTCTGACTTCCAAATGAAGGTTTTCCTGCTCTCTCCCCTGCTGCCCCCCCTCGCTCTCCCAGGGGCTCTCAGGAAGCCACCAAACCATGACTTTTTTATTCTCTTTGAAGGACTCTTTAAAGCCAGGTGCACAGTTCCCTGCCTGCCACCTGGTCCACAAAAGCTTGACAAAAATTGGGAGGGGGCTGGGGAAAGGTTAGGGGTTGATGACCGTGACTTGCCTTGATGGCGCTCTCATCTCTTTCCCCTTCCTTGTGTGGTTTATTCCTATTCTGTTCCTGTTCTCTCTGTCCTCTGGGGTTCTGGACCTCAACAGAGGCTTCAAAGCTGTAAATTAACAGGATAAATTACTTCTGCTGGTCACATTATGAACTTCATAAACATTATAAAGCAGCAGCAGCAGCCGCCTCGATGAGCAGAGGAATGGGAGCAAAGCAGGAGTTCCTGACTGATCAGTTCTGGCACAGATTTCTTATGTGCAGCTGGGGAGCTTTTTGCCTCACTTTCCCTCCCTGTAAAATGAAAAATACAACACCCACTCTCTGTTTGACACACTTAAAGGACAAGCTCTCTGGCAGGACAATCCACTGTTTATCCATAGAACACCACGTACAGCATGTACAGAGCTCTTCATCCGTGCGGGAAAACCTTGGGCTCTGCTGGTCCCTCCAGCCACAACAAACACCACAACAAACATCACTCAGAGGTGAGTTAGTGGCACTCGGAGAAAGAGTTTCTCAGGGAAGATAAAGGGAGATGCTGTTTTGTACTATTCTCCAAAAGCTAATTAATATATATTAATGGGTTTCAAGCCCATTCTTCTCATTAAATGTATAATAATGGATGGAACGAAGTGCATATTATTTATATTAAAAAAGCTGTGCCTTTAGAAACCTAGATTCCACTTGAGTTCTAAAGTTTAGAGCTTTTAATTTCACTCCTTGAGAATAACTACGTAACATACCTTTAAAAATGAGCTGGTTTATTTTAGTTATACTGGAGATAATGGGGGGGGTAGAGAAGCAGATTAAATCCTCTCTGAAAATCTGGGAAAAATAATCTTTGAGTGACAGAGCACCATTTTCTTCCAGAAGATTAGCAATAGTTTATTATTCCTAGTATATATTTAGACTATTCCACTTACACAGTTGCTTTAATATCAACCATATTAAAACCTTTCTGAGAGCTGATTGTATTTTGTAAGTGATTCCAAGCTCCTCCATGAGTTCTGTTACACAAAGTGCCTCTCAGGCCACCATTTCAGCAGGGGTTCCCACACACCTGATCCCTCTGCACGTTCTGACAGGTAACAGAGCAGGTGGGCACAGTGCTCTGATCTTCCCACTCTTCTTTCAATGTGCTTCATGTGAAGCCCCAAAATATCAGCAAGCAAGACAGTGCTTTTAGAGCACTTGGTAACACTCTTTCTGTTTGGGGATTAAAAATATTTTAAAACAGTATGCTTCCTGTTCCTTTGGTGCTGCCCTAGTGCTTGTGTGGCGAGCCAGAGCTGGAAATTATCCTGGCAACTGCCAAGTTCACCTTTGCCTAAAGAACAGAAATTGTTTGAGATCAAGAAAAGCAAGACAGGCAACAAATACAGGAGGTTCTTAGTGATATTAGAGAATCATGGAATCTTAGAATCATTAAGGTTGGAAGAGACCTCTAAGTTCATTGAGTTCAACCATTAACCCAGCACTGCCAAGCCACCACTAAACCATGTCCCCAAGTGCCACATCTACACATCTTTTAAATCCCTCCAGGGATGGTGACTCCACCACTGCCCTGTGCAGTCTGTTCCAGGTTGTCTGACAACCCTTTCCATGAAGAAATTTTCCCTAATATCCAATCTAAACCTCCACTGGCGCACCTTGAGGCCATTTCCCCTGTCATTTGTTACCTGGGAGAAGAGACCGACCCCCACCTGGCTACAACCTCCTGTCAGGGAGTTGTAGAGAGTGATGAGCCCTCGTTTCCTCCAGGCTGAGCCCCCCCAGCTCCCTCAGCTGCTCATCAGACCCTTCCCCAGCTCTGTTCCCTTCTCTGGACTCACTCCAGCCCCTCAATGTCTTTCTTGGTGTGAGAGGCCCAAAACTGAACCCAGGATTTGAGGTGTGGCCTCACCAGTGTCCAGCACAGGGGGACGGTCACTGCCCTGGTCCTGCTGGCCACACTATTGCTGACACAGGCCAGGATGCCACTGGCCTTCTGGCCACCTGGGCACACTGCTGGCTCAAGTGTCACTTGAGTAACACTCTCTTTTTGTAGTGAGATGACACCAGATTACATAGGAAGTTAAAACATCTTAAAAAAAAATAGAAAAAAGAATGGAAAGGCAACACAAACGCAGCAGTAGCTGCTCTCTGCACTGCCTGCTCCAGGCCAGCCACACATTGCTTTATTCTCCTGCACCTTGGCTTCTGACCCCCCCAGAATGCTCTGGTTTGCATCCACACGAGCTGTGCAGGGCTCACTGTGGCCTCTCCTCTCTGAGGTTCCTGACTGTGGTACACGAGGAATCGACAAGAAGAGGCTGCACAGGAGCTTCACTCGCCCGGCGTGTGGAAAAAACGTTAAGAACTTGAGGGGTTTGATATTTTGCAAACAAAAGGAAGTTCATTTCCTCTGTTAGCTCACCATAACATTATGTGCAAAACCACGCCTGGAGCTCTTGAAATACCTTTACTCATTTCTGCATCTACCAAATTTATTTATAGAGCCATCTGGAAAATGCTGGCCCTTCATTTACAAGATACTATAGAGCTTTTCGGAATTGTTTCATCAACAAAACTCTAAAAACACCCACACCTACAGAAATTGTCAACTATAATCAAGTCCCAGGCCTTGTTTTTGTTGTATTTAAAGACTATTGACAGGACAGTTAAGACTGTCATTTTAATGCATAAATAGATAGTTCTCCATTTACTAACTTTGACATGTTAATAAAACTAGCAAATGTGTCTAATAATAAATCAGAAAATGGGTCTAATACACATCCCTGTAAGAAACCACAAATACTTCAGCTATGTCTCATTTAAATGCAGTCTTGGGTCATTCGAAGTTTAAAAATTAAATGGGAGCAAATTCTTCTACGAAATACAATAAACCTGCAGACTCAGAACATCTGCAGCAAAAGTAAGGTGAAAACTGGGAAACAGGAGTGTCCTGGATGGCAGGTGGGCACATAAAGGGAAGGGCAGCTCTCACCCCCTGCACGTGGCACTGAGTTAGCTCGGAACAAGCAAGTTACAGCTCCCTCACTGTCTAGGCATCCTGGCAGTAAACCACAACAGAAATGTTAAAATAATAACACTATTAAAAATAAATAAGGATTTGGGCCTATTTTAGCCCAGATGTTTTAACAAAACGCCACTATTCATTCCTTGGCATGTGGTGGGATGCCTGTGTGCTCCTATTCTTCCATTCCTGAGTTGCCTTCATACTTTCTCCTATTTGCAACAGTTAGGACTCAACAAATTCAACCCAACTATAAAAATCCATTCCAGCAATCATTTGATCTACTTGTGGCTGCACCACCATGCACATCTAGAAGGCTACACAAGCTCTTTGTTCCTGCCCTGTTCCCAACCTGCTGGCTGGAGGTATCCCTTCTGAGCCACACAGCACTACGTGTCTTCATTCAGCAAAACAAGATTGTTTTATAAATGCTGATTTTTGCTAATAAACATTAGGCTGTCCATTACTGGCTTCAGCTAGACTTTGATTTTTGGGGTGTGAAGCTCAAACATCACCCTACTTGGTCCAAGGAACATCCATTCCCCTATTTCTCCTGATCCCTCGTGTATCAGTCCTAAATTGAGACAGTTCACCAAGATCTTTGTTACAGAGAAACCTTAGCCTTTCTTCTTCAAATTATCCCCAAATTACTGTTAGATTACACTGCACTCTGCCTTCTCTAGATGGTTGGGCTAAAAGTCAGTTAAAGCAACATTTAATCTCCATCAGTGAACGTTTGGGGAATCCCACCAGCAAAGTGTATCAGCCTCAATTTTTCCAAGACATGGTGACGAGCTCACATACCAACTATTACCCTGCACAGTGCTCTGGTGAGTACTGAAGCTCTGCAGTGCTGGGAGATACCCAAAACACATCTTAAATTGTTCAAACACAATTCAATTCAAACATAGGAACATCTGTCAGAGGCAAGAGCAGCTGGGCAGTAGCTGCCAGAGCTCTGGGAGACCCAGAACGTCCAGACCAGGGTCTGCACTCCTTCCTCCCTCGTGTCTGATGTTAGAAGCAGAAATAAAAGCACTTAAAGAAATTAATCTAAGACAAGAAACATGAAACTCTGAATGCAAACTTTACATCCAGCAGCAGGGAAGAGTTTTTGGCAGCAATAATTACAGTTTAGGGCAGTGTTACAAACACTTTATCAGTTCTGTTTACCTTTTCTGTCTTCATTCTTCACGTATTCGCAGCACTGAAATCAAAGACATAAATCAGAACCGCTGGGCTGGGTTTATGGACATGCCTCTCCAGAAGTCCCAGTAAAAGTTAAGGGAGTCACTTGCAGCTATTTGACCTGCTGTGTGTGTATTCAGTATTTTTAATCTGGACCTGAAGCAGTGAGAATTGGCATGCATTGTACTCACAGGTACTCAACCCCATTAGTAATCACAAATTCCTCTATTAAAAACATCCAGAAAAGTGGACTCTGGGTCTGAGTTTGTGCTTCAGCTTTAGCCCAGTATACTCACCAAATCACTAATACCAAATATATTACCTGGCATGCAACAGTCCTTCGGTGATCTACTGCGTATTTTGAGTTCCCTGGTCCTTCTTGTTTCATCACTTTATTAGTAGACTTCTCAAAATGATCATTTTAAATTAGCCCTCAGAACTCTCCTGGGCTCCTCCCAGCATTTCTCACTGCCAGTTCTGAGTTCCTGTGGCAACAGGCTGCTCAAGTACCACCTTTATGGGATTGGAGCACCATCAAATCTTTAGTAAGAGCACGAGAGAATAAGATCGAAATTGATATCGAAAATGTAATCTATTCCCATAAAGATACTGGTGCCAAGACTGCAGAAGGAGTGTATAGAATAGTATTTTCTGACATTCTATTTCCAGAAAAGTAGAAAACTTTCAAAATACAGATTATAAAAGTATCTAAAGGCATGAGGAGGAAGACTGGAAGAAACAACACGTGTGGAAATCCCAGCAGGACAGAACACCCTGAGAGCAAGCTGAGGCCATCAGCCAACATGCCTGTGCCAGGTTACAAAATGGTATAGAAAAAGGAAACAGAATCCAAGAAGTTATCAAAGATCCTCAGAACTGGTTGACAGGTTATCTGCAAATAACTCTGATAAGGAACCAAGGAACAGAGTGGTGTATAAACACCCAACAGCGGCAATTCAGACTGAACTGCTACCTTTAGCTGTCATCTCCACACTCACTCCTGCCTTCCCTTTTTTCATGGCACTTGGAATCCCCAAATCCATCAGTTCCTGCAGGGCAGAGGAGCAGCACTGGCTCAACCAGTGACTCTCCTCACTGCTCACAGAAGTGAAGAGCACCCAGCCCCTGCAAGCGAACACCTTCTGCCTCTTACACGCTTCACGGCCAAACTGTTCATCTCACAGACAAACAGGAACTGGCTTCTATGCTTGAAGGGTGTTTATGTCTTGCATAATTTATTTGAGGTCCTATCCTGCTTACAACAAGTTCAAGAATAAGCCCTGAGATATATTTCAAAAGGTAGAGGGTCCAACTCCTCGTCGAGGAGCTTCCCTGGACAGATGCCCTGTCAGAGGGTCAGCAGGAACCAACCTCCCTTTTTTCTTCCCTCTCTCTGCTTCCCACCCTCCATTTGGAGTGATAAGAAGTGCAGAGTCCAGCAGCCCATGCACAGGACAGGAGAGCTCCCAGACAAAAGGGAAAGGACTCATCCCCCTCCAGAAAATCAGGTACCATGACACAACTAACTACTCTCCTTCCCTCCCCCCAAAAAAACCCCCAAGAAACCAAATAACAAGACCATTTTGAAGGGGTGGAGAGAAGTAATTCCAAATTAACCATGACAAATGCAGATGAGCATTCTGAGGTGGGCAAAAGCATCAGTTCTTTCAGGAGTACAAAAGCTTTGCTGATTAACTGACACTGCAATTAACTGTGTCCATACCCAACCCCCACGGCTGGGCTCCATCCTGACAGAAGGGTGGCTCACCCCAAAACACAGATCTTTAAGGATACGTGTCAAGAAGCTCTTTTCAGTGACAGGACAAGAGGCAACAGGCAGAAACTAATGCACAGGAAGCTCCATCTGAACATGAGGAAAAACTTCTTTACTGTGAGAGTGGCAAAGCACTGGAACACACTGCCCAGAGAGGCTGTGGAGTCTCCTTCCCTGGAGCTATTCAAACCCTGCTCGAGCAGGGGGTCGGCCCAGATGATCTCCAGAGGTCCCTTCCAACCCCAGCCAGTCTGTAAGCCTGTAAAACACAAGACAGGAGTGTGCAGGTGCCGAGTCAGCGCTTCCCATGGCAAAATGCATCGCTTCATACAACACCCTGACCTACAGAGCCACACCGGGTCAGCAGCCAAGACAAGGCTGTCATTCTGAACACAGCACAGAGCTCCCACTTCATGCCTTTAAGGTGTTTTACTGTATCAGCATCTTTGCTAAGGAATATTTTAATGTAGAAGCACAGTTTGAATACATAGGACACGTGCCATATACAATTCATCCACAAAATAGCTTTTAACTGGCTGAACAAATTTCCCCTAGAAATGAATTCACACCTTTAGGTCTGTCAGACAATTTCCACTGCAACCCCAATGTGTGGGTAGAATCCTCCACTAAGTTAATTCCTAAGGTTACCCACCAACAACGGAATGTTGCCCTGATACATCAATTTACCTGAACAACAGCAACTGTGAGTGTGCAAGTACTGGATTTTAATTACAAAGAAAAGAAAAAGAAACAAAGAGTAAATTTAATAATGTGCCAAATCCAAATAAGTTTATTTTCATTTGTTCACAGCAGGATAATCTCCTGCTGCTCAAATATATCATACAACGGGTTTACTATCAACTCTGAATCAAGATGGACACTGTTTTCTGCATTTCAGTAGTCTATCTGGAATTTTGCTTCTCATTAACTGGAAAAAAATCTGATCCCGCTTCCGGAAATTAAAGCTTCCCCTGGGGTTAAACAATTCACACAGCGATGATTTCCGAATGCTACTTGCACACAGTTCCAATTACGTAAGTTTTATAAAGGTCAGGTCTGGAGTCCTGCAAGGCCTTTGACACAGTCCCCCACATCAACCTTCTCTGAACGGGAGAGAGAGGGGTTTGATGGCTGACTGTTCAACGGATGGGGAATTGGGTGGATTGTCACATCCAGAGGGCAGTGGTCAGCAGCTCAACGTCCACAGGGATCCCTCAGGAGTCTGTAATGGGACCAGAACTGGTTAATAACTTCAATAACGACATCGAGCGCACCCTCAGCGAGTTTGCAGGTGACACCAAGCTGAGTGATGACACTCCTGGAGGACGGGATGCCGCTCAGAGAGACCTGGGCAAGCTCCAGCAGTGGGACCACGGGAATCTTGTGGCACTCAACACGGCCAAGTGCAAGGTGCCGCACCATTCTGTGACTCCATGATTTTAAGTTTCTTAACAACGCTGAAGCCAACTTACAGACATCAAAATAATAAGAGATTAAATACAGCTGGACAAGTCAACCTGCCTAACTTCAAGTCTGTTATTATTTATGTGCTCACATATGGATTCTGCCTCTGCTCTGTGGTCTATAAAACAGTGTTTGCAGCTTACAGAACCGAGCAATGCTGATCACTTGTTCACATGTGGTTTCCATCTACGTTTATTTTATGGGTATTAACCTGAAATTGAGTCAACACAGAAGACAAACAACAAAATCGAGTATTTTCAGAGGCAACACAAGCCTGAGTCTCGTGACAGCTGCTGTGCTCTTGCAGAATGTTAAGATACACATACACGTTTTACCCCTTCTGTTGCTATTTCTGTTGTGCACAGAGAAATCAGCTTTGAGGGAAAATCACGACTTGAACTGTCACAGATACAGAACAAATCGATACCCACCCAGTTCAGAAACAAGGTAACAGATAAGGTTGCATACTGCAAACTTCAGTACCAGAACTCCCATCTCTGCTGCCTCAGTTCACAGACAGCTGGCAGAGCACACTACATTTCACTCAACAGTCACCTGAAAGCAAGTGGAGACCACCACAGGCTCCCTCTCTGTGCATTTCTCTGTGTGAACACAAAACTATCTTCAAGAAATCAAGTGTCAAACAGATCCAATGATTTTACTCCCCTGAGCGTGTCAAGATACGAGGGAAAGAGTGGACAACCGTCTAAAAAGCAATTTGTATGCTGTACCTGCAATGAAATAGTTCTCAGAATCATCCTTTAGTTCCCCACCCCCAACTTGTTACCGAACCAATTCAGGCCCCTGAGAGCTTTACAGTGAAGCAGAGGGGTCTGAAGCTTTTGGTCCGCTCAGTTAAAGAACTGTGTGTTCCACACAAACCTGTCAGAGTAAATCTGGAGAGGGCACAAGATCCAAGTGCATTGTAGTCCTGAGACTTGCTGCCCACCTGGTCTCAAAATAGCACCAAGTAATCTGAAAGGCATTTGAAAAGATGTGGATGTTGGGGGTAACTTGAATTTACAAAAAAAAAAGGTTTAGAGAAATGTGATTTTTAAATTGAAGCTGCACTTTTAAATAACCGGCAGTAACAAAAACAAGTGACTCATCTCAATTATCACCAACAGGCAAACCCAAAACAACAATGGATTCACAGTTGTGGCTAAAGGACATAAACAGTTTGTGAAACGCTGTGTGGAAACCCAACACTTGTGGTTGAGAAGGCTTCACTTCCACAGATGATTAAGGCATCTTCAGCACAGCTGTAACCATACACCAGAGGTATCTTCTGCACCTCAGAAACCATTTCTGAACTCCAGGACAACACTCCCACTTAGCATGTGATACCAGCTTATTTGAAAAGTCAGGATTTGGGATTTAAGCACCACTAGAATAATCACACCTATCAATGTCTTTAACCCACCCAAGATCTCCCCAGTCTTCCAGGTGCACTTACTATGACAGAATGAAGCTGCTTACACGATTCTTGGGTATTTTCATGCAGGAAATATGCCCTAAATAATGCCAGTTTAACAGTACTCATACACGTACAAATTAGCTGTTTGGAATCACGTGCTCCTCTTCAGTTGAATACTTTCATATCTGCTGTGAAAAATATGGGTCTACCAACTGCTTCTTTATGAGCTCGTTCTAAACCAGTGATGTGACAGTGCAAAACTAGTTATTTTCTGTTTCATCAATAAGTAATTCCCTCAAGCATTAAGATGTGGCATAAAATCTTTTACTAAACTGAGCAATTTCGTTAAGTTTTCTGTAAAGAAAGTAAAATACAGCAGGAAATACAAAAGCTTTTCAAGTGTGCCAGTGAATTTCACTGGGAAGGTAACAAACTTTGCAAGCCACAGGCCTATATTACACATTTAAAACGTTGCCTGAGACATTAAATACCCACAGAAACAGTTTTATATTATATGATTTAACACCTGTTGTTCGAGAACTCAAGTGCAGATGTCTTTTCTGATTAGTATTAGCAACTTTAAAAAAATAAGAGACATTCTTCTGATGACTGAAATACAGTCCCAGGGGGAATTCAAGCACCACAGTTCTTTCTACAGAATACCTCCAAACAAAGCACGGCCAAGCATCGCCTGAGAGATTAAACACCAGAACTCTACACAGCAGAGATTCCCACTTCCAGCATTTTACTTTTTCCTGCTTTTCAGGGAGCTGCTGTGAACTCTCACTCTCTTGTGCACGGAAGAAGCAATCTTCAGAGATGCCTTCTTTGTGAGGGACCTTTCCACAGCTCCGGGTTTCCATAGCAACAGCTGAGCATCCTCTCCACCCGTCAGCAGAGACTCATCCGCCAGGTTCCAGCAGAAGGAGCGAACGGTGGCGGAGTGGCCCCCGCAGAGGGTCCCCACCAGGCTCAGCCCATCGGTGCCACAGCTGATCAGGTGGATGTTTCCTGTGGAGGTTCCCCCGACAAGGAAGAGTTTCTCTGCCTTTTCGTGGTACCAGCCCCCCACCAGGTACTGCAGGCTCTGGTTCTCAGCGCAGAGCGAGTCTCTGACATCCAGGACACGCAGCAGGGTTATTGGTTCCTCGGTGTCCAGCTGAGCCGTGTCCCACCAGCAGAATCCCTCATCGTGTGTCAGGCAGTAGACCTGTTTATAATCTTTCCCAGACCAGCCAATAAAACTCACTGATGAATCTGAATTGCAAGTCGATATCAGAGCATCATCTTCGTTATCCTTGTTGATGTCGAACACGTTGACCAACCCATCGGTTGACCCAGAAACTACCAAATTGGGTTCAACAGGATGAAAACAGATTTTAGTGATGTCATCGTTGTGACTTTCAGAATAGACTCCCAAGGGTTCCTTAGCTGAGCTGGCACAGTCTGTAATGCCTCTTGCATCCCAAAACACCAGAAACGTGTCCTGTTCAACTTTTTCTGTCCCAGCACAAATGATGAGATCACTGGAGCTGATATCAAAACTGATGAAAACATTGGAAGGATATCCACTGAATACCTGCACAGGTTTCTGAGTGGCTGAACGTACATCCCAGCATTTCACTGTCCCGTCACTGCAGGCTGAGAACACCGCGCTGTCACACGCGTGTGCAAATCTGACCCCGCTGAGCATCCCGGGGTGGCTGCCGTACTCCCTCAGGAATTGTAATGTTTCCCTATTGTACACCCTAATGGACTTATTGGAACAGGAAACTGCCACAAAGCGACTGTTTTCAGACTGGGCAGGCCTGGAGAGGTCGATGTCCAGCAGGTAAGCAGGTTCCTCGCTCGGCGCAGAGCGCTTGGCTATGCGCAAACTCGCGAGCTGCTCCTCAACCTTCTCCACTGCAGCCATCTCAAGGGCTGTTCCCAACCTTGCCAGAAGCCTGGAATAAAGAAAACCCGAGGAGAGCTTTAATTATAACACTGTCAATTAGTATTAGCTTTAAAAGTATGTATGAGAAAGGGCCTCGCGCAGAAGCGAAGCGTGAATCCAAAATTCAATTGTCCCCGTGCCCTTCCCCACCACGACTTCATTCACAGGAACAGAGAACAGGAAAGGGCTCCCTGAGTTAAGGAGTTCAGCCTCTCGTGTCTGTAAGCACTACACCAGATAATCCCCTTAACAGATTAAACAGCCTATCTGTGAATCCTGGGAGAGTCACTTAGCTAAATTTGCCTTATCATTTTTATAAAGTAACATGATGTTCTCCACAATTGGGAACAAAATGAAGTCATCACCACTACCTGAAGAGGAATGAGTTTTGTTCTAGGAAGCAGAGCCCACAAATAGCTGCATCAGTACAGCTGCAGGAGAGTTCTTAAGTGAACTTCTGTGCTGAGGGACGCGCACAGGGGAGGCAGAGAACAAGACCAAAATTACACAGAACTGCAGCCTGAAATGGCCAGATGAGATAATTTTCAAGTATTTAGGTGCCCAATGACGCACAGAAACACCTGTCAGCATATCACGGACCACCTAAACAGGTTACGTGACATCAGTGGAATTCACTGCAATCATCTTCGCCTCTTTCATCAATTCTCCCAAGAACCTCAGTGTTTTCTGAGCCTCCTATAAAACCACAAAACACTGGCTTTTAGTGCAGCTGATAAAAGTCTTCTCTTCAGAGGCAATTCTTCTCCAGCACTACTGAACCCTCCTAGAAACCCCAACTATTTCAGCCATGCACACAAGTGCAAACTTTACCAAGCAAAACCAACATTAAACAATATTCTCTTGATCCTCTCACACATTGATTCACTTCTAAAATATGCCCTAAAAAAAAGGAAAAAAAAGTGCTCCTTTTTGTAACAAAGGAAAATTCGATTCTGTAATTTCAGTAAAGGTTTCCATCAAGTCAGAGTCAGAAAAAGCACTGAAGCATTTAAATTTTAAAGAGATATTTGCTACCATGAACAATACATGGTTTTAGTGAGTTCACAAACTACAACCATTTTTTAAAGGAAGACGTAGGTGGGGTATGTCGAGCACAGCCATCCACAAGTGACTTCTGTTAAAGTCACAGGTTCAATTAGACTTCTCTTCTGTGTTTAAAAGAGATCAAAACTCAAACGCTGAGGGAATCACAGCAGGTTCTAAGGGGTCAACACTCCAGTGACTTCTCACTGGTACCAATATTTCCTTAAGGACTAGGCCAGCAGCCAATCCCAGTTACCACAGGCATGAAATGACCCTTTTGAAAAAAAATCCAAACAGAAATGAAGTAAAAATCAGGAAGATCCAGAATGCAAGAAAATATTCTCATGCCTTCCCAGCTGTCCTATCATCAATTTTTTCTGCAAATTCTTCAGGCTGGGCTTTTAGGGGTGGAATGTGCAAGTTTCCATGCATTACTTGTTTTAGTAGTAATTATTTTAATTGCCCGTGAGAGACTAAAAACAAAGGAAAAGTTGCTATGACAAAACTGCCTTCTGTTCTGGTTTTGTTTTTTTATTCCTTGGCCTTGTTTGTAGTCTGAGGCTTTGCCTTCCCTCCTCCTGTTTGGTGCACACAAATATTCATGACACCATGTGACAAACGAGCAAATTCTTAAGAAACAGCTTAAGTAGGCACACATAAAAACTTAATTCCCAAGTCACAAATAATCTCACTAAGCGATTTGCCTCAGTAATATCCTGACAATGAGGTCCCCAGGTTAATCTTCTACATCAAAGCAACCTTGCAGAGCACATCTACAAGCCATTTTTTGCCACAAAAAGCAGATTTCCTGTGGAAACTCCTTTCCCCTCTGAAGACAAGAAGTTGAACATGTTTTCTGGCATTACCCTGTGTACAACCTACCCACAGAGCTCGCTCCTTTCTGACTTTTCTGGGTATGCCCTCAAATGAAACAAGGTTTTACTAGAGCTATTACACAAAGCCAACTGTTCCCTAACACTGTTTGCTACAATGCTTAAACACAAAACTGTTAAACTCCCATGCAAATTAATAACACCGATTTTAGAAATAAAACATTTTAATGTCATTAAGAAGGAAAACGTCTACTTAATCCAATTTACTGAAGAATTACAATGGAAGCTTCTATTTGAAAACAGTTTCAAACACACATGCTTGAGGGTGGAGACAGGAGTTTTTGTAAAACAGCTTTATTGTAGAGCTATGGTGACTAAAAAAACCAGGTTCTCTCTGTAAACTTTTTGTAGGAAAAATGTAGTTTTCCAAGCTGACCTGAATTTTAAGCTCTAAATATTCAGGTTTTTTCTACTCAAAAGGCCAAGTAAACTCACAGACATGTTCCTGACAAATGTCATCCATTTGGAAAGCGAGCTGCAGTTGTTTAAATATTACTGACTTTGATAGAGAATATCATTCAATGAGCAGTTTCTCCAACACTCATGTCAGAGCTTTTACTGCTGGGGAGGGCAAGGGAACTCTACAAGCACCCAGAAGTTCATTCAGATTTAATAATATTTTTTGAGATATAAAATTAGCCCAAGACAGCTCTTAAGCTTTCACCCCGAATGACATAAGCACAGCTATTCTGAAATACCAGAAAAAGCTGTTCATGTTTTCAGACAGAAGTGCAATTTCTATCATCAGGAAGCTGGAGGGTTCAGTTTTCAATTCTGTTTCCACTGCGACAACTAAGAAGCCTCAAAATTGCATTTGATGACAGCCAGGTTTTTGCTAAAAACTCGGTAAAATGTCTGCCCTAGTAGGAAAGTCTTCAGACTATTATGAAATTGTGATTGAAGGTTATATAAACAATTCATGCTCAAACTTCAGGGTGTAGCTGCCAGCCCTTCCTTTTCAGAAGGGGAAGTCACTGTTGTATTTTGATGGGAAAGTTTAAATGGCAGGAATAGGATCTGTGTTAAATTTATGAGACAAATAGGAAACAATGGTCCTTCCAAACACAATAGAAGATAACTAAGCATTGGACTGCAGCCACCCACAAAGCACATGGTCCTCTGCACTGAAGCACTTTTAGTTTAGCACTCCTTAGGTTCAACAACAGAGTTATCTGGTTTGTTCCTGCCACAAAGAATCCTTTGGCAAAGTCAGTGTCTTTGAAACCTGACATACTGTGGATAGAGCACAACAGCCAGTTGTGAGGGAAACTGCCCTTGTTAATGTGACAAACTCTGACACTAAGACTCTATAGGGCATGAACAACTTGCTCCTGAACTGCAACTGTCTCAGAAGAAATCACAGAAGTCACTGGCCAAAAGCTCCTATTTCCCCATGGTACCTCCTTTGCTCAGTTAATTAAATTTAGGTTCCTCGCTCTCTCCAGCTTACAGTGGCCACAGTGTGGATCTACCATCTCAACACTGACAAAATCCAGGTGTGAAGGTCTCAGGAAGCCACAATGACTTGGATGGCACACGAGTACCTGGCTGAAGGTGCCTGGCTATGGCCAGTCACTTGTGTTTGAAACAGAGATCATCACCCATCCTTGGTCATCACCTTTCCTCATCTGGAACAGCTGCATCTTTCAGCTGCATCCACACCTGCACCCCCTGTGCAAGAGAAAGCCACATCTTACAAATTAACCCTGAAACTTCTGTGTTACTGTATCTAGTCCTCTGGCACTACCCTCACATGATCTGTTCTATGAATTAACTTCACAGTTATTTGCAACCCCTGCACACTCTCCTGGATATCACAACTACCAGAAAGGCTTCTTGAAGGACACTCAAAACTCATTACATCTTGGGAACTCAGAATAAATACAGTTCTCTGAAACAGCCTAAAATATTCTGACCTCCAGGGCATCCTACAAGGCTCCTCTGAAAAACAAATAATCTCAATGTTTAGAACAGAAGGCACGAAGTGGAAGTGATGCCAAAGAGGCAGGACAGGATTTTCAGATGCCTTTGTTATGTGTTTCTCACTGGCGGAGTGTGGAAACAACCACGCAGCCAAACTAGAAGCAAACTGTTTTGCTGACAGCAGCCCTTTCCAATGACGGAGGAATGAAAAGCAAGCACCTATCTGCACAAACTTAACACCAAACATTGTCCCAGCACATACTGCTGGGCTGTTTGTGCAGTCTCAGTTCAAGCCAGCAAGCTTGAGTCTTCTTCTAATCCAGAAAGTTTTTCAAAAGATAAACCAGGAACTCAGAAGTTATTTTCCTCCTCCTTTTAGTGGTGTACAGAAGATGCTGCCAAATTGAACAGCTCTCCTTTCCAAAAGGGAATGTTAGTTCAAAAACATACAGAAATATAAATTTACTGTTGAAAAATACAATGGAAAATGTGGAGAAATGGCACTTTCTCAAAGATTTAATCAGCAACCTAAGAGTAACTTACAAGTAGGAGGGCAGAAACACGTAATAAAAACGAAAACAACCTGCAGTTTTGGCAACCTTCTCTGAAGAGGTCAAAGGCCAAAAATAGCAAGGGATCCGAACAGCAGCAGATGAAATCTTGCACTGTTCTTTCCTACAGCAAACAACGCAAACAGACCCTCCCTTTATTTTCACAATTATGAAAAGCTGGAGCACAGAGGCTGAAGGGCAGGCCTGGAGCTCTGGGCAGCGGGAAGCGGCTCGTGCACGCAAACACGACATGTGGTTCGCATTTCGGAGCGGGGCTGCCAAGGCGGGGCTGGCCGAGGAGAACATGTCAGTGCTCTGCTCTCCACTGATGCAGGAGCCTGCGGAGACCTCTCCTCACTGGCACCACTTCCCAGCAGAAGATGGATCAGCAAAGGATCTGAAGCGCCGGGGGGAGGCACAGAGCACCCCTCGGGAACGCTTAACCTCTCCAGGACACACACTCCCAGAGCTGGCTGTGCTGTGTTACCGAAGCAGAGAGATCAGGTGTTTTTCCAGCGTTCCCACAAAGCCGTTTTTAAGGCGGAGAGAAGAGCGTTTAGTCATCAGGCAGGAAGGGAATAAGATGCACGAGAGGCCACGCTAAAGTGCAGAGACAAAAAGATGGAACTGCCAAGAGAATTATTTCATCCTCTCAAATCAGCTGCATCTCGTTTCCAAATGTAAAGCACAGCAAGAAAGAAACTCCATGTAATCCTTCATTTGCAGCACAGAGAAAATTGTATC
Organism: Myiotriccus ornatus; assembly: GCA_036023395.1. Classification (NCBI taxonomy): domain Eukaryota; kingdom Metazoa; phylum Chordata; class Aves; order Passeriformes; family Tyrannidae; genus Myiotriccus; species Myiotriccus ornatus. The sequence goes on along the minus strand of JAYRBT010000177.1, from coordinate 57,646,297 downwards.
AGGAGAGCAGAAAGGATGGAAGAGATAAAACACTGCAGCAACAAAGTCCACGGGAAGATCAAAAAAATTAGGTCTACCAAGCTACTTGCCTTCCATGAAATCAATTCCTACCCTCCCACCAGTACTGACCCTGGGGGTACAATCCTGTTCAGCAACAGGAGAGAGGAGCTGTAGGTGGGAGAGAAGGAAATGGCCTTAAACAACAGTACTGGTTGGACAGAAAAAATAAAGAGTCAGAGGTAGGAGAGAACAAAGGGAAAAAGGCCCAGATGCCCAGTGCTTTGGTGTTCAATAATCTAAAAAAATTAAAATAAAAAAAAACCTACGACTTTTGTGAACTCATCTTTTGGGGGCATAAACAGGTGTTCATGCCAACACAGAAATAAAACCTCTTTTTGAATATTATACTGGACATCCATAGAGAGAACTCAAAAGCAACTTTTGGATTTGACCAAGCCTAGTTTTAAATGCATAAATCATAAAAAGCATACATTCAATATTGTTTTGTGTGTGTAAGATTCTGTATTTCAACTAGAAAGATCTATCCTGATTCACCATCCTGGAAAATATGGTGAAGAGAGGAGAGATTTAGAAAATTTAGGCATGCCTTCAGGTCCAAATTGCAATAAATTAACTCTGACTTCAGTAACTGAGAGCTAATCAATATAAATCCTTCAACCAAAGAGATGGCAAAAATCTGCAAAGGACCCAGAAGACAAACCATCAGAAGAAAAGCCTAAGTGTGGAACAATCCAATGTACAAATAAAAAATTTAAGTAAGCTTGAAAGTACTACACAAAACTATAAAAACAGTGACATTACTAATTTTGGCTTCAAAATAGGGCAAAATTACTAAAATCTGATGCTCAGATAGCTAAACTACCTTCTCTAGAACAACTTAGGAGACCCTGACACACAGCACGGGAAACATAATTTCTGTTTACTCTAAGAAGCTGTGTCAAACAATATTTCAAATATACTGGAGAATCTTCCTTTTTCAGTCTCCTCTTTTCATCCAGTTCCTTGCTGGTGACAGACCCACTAACAGAGGAGTCATGAAGGAAGCTCTGCCACTGAAATCCCACCTTGCCACGAGCAGCTGGACCCAACTGGGAACTTCCTTGGAAGGCGAGAGGTTTCCTCGTAGTGACCTCACCAGGTAGAGGATGCTACTGCATCCAGGTGTGGATGAGGTGGTCATCCAATAAAGGAGTGATAAGAGGATAAGAGATGCTCTATTTTACTCTCCTGGCTATTCTCAGATCAAGCTGAGAGAAGCTGCAGCAGAAGCAATCCTATTTTATACAGGCCGACCTGAAAGAGTCCCAGGCAAAGGGTAAATTACAGAAAGAGATCCTGTAATTGGGATATTTATATTCTAAATTCTTTTTTTAATTTTCTTTTGTAAGGTATACCGTATTTATAAACAGTCTGTGAAAGCTGATCTAGGCCTAAATTGCACACTCACAGCCTCTGAACAGGTAAACAACAAATGCTGCATCCTTGGATCGATTCTACAGGACAGGAAAACTATCCTAAGTGCTGGGCCCTGGATTTTGCACTGAGATGGGGGTCAAATATGAGGTTTGTGCCCCTTGCTCCTCCTGCCAGGCACAAGCAGTGCTCAGCTGACCTGTGCTCCAGCCCAGCACACTAATAATGTGTGGGGATCACCCTCTAAAGGAACAGCATCCACCAGGGCAACCACGAGCAGCTGGGACACTGTCCTTGTCTCCAACAACCACCTCCTCCCACGATGGGAACCAGGATGTATCTGTTAACACCCCCACCACAAGGAACAGAAGGTTGATGGTGTGTGCCCCCAACTGCTCCAGAAGATTTCACTGTTCCAGGGCTACACAAACACTCCAGAAGATGCCAGACAACTCCCAGCCTCGGGACACAGCACCTCTGTGTGCTGGTGTCTGCCTGCAGTGGAACCACAGCTCTCCAGCCAACACGCTGCAGAACTTGAAGGAAATCCAAGTCTCAGCCTTCTGCACTTGTGCTTATCTCATCAGACCGCAGCGACCACAGAAAAGTCATTTCCTTTCTCCCGTGAGCACCTCCCACTGTACACATCATATTGACATGACTTCTTGTAACCACAAACTTAGGAAAGAAGATACAGAACTAATCAGCCTCTCAAATAACACACAGACAACAGCTGCTGGAAATCAGACACGTAGGGTACAATGTTCTGCCGTGTGTAGTATTAAGTTTTTCTCCATTCACATTTCCACGAGACGGCCACGAGCAGCTCAGAGAAGGTTCATGCCTTTCTCTGAACTATTCCCCACACACCTCCTCGTGTTACAGCAGCACTTGCTTTTGTTAAAAGGTCCAACAACTCACTCTCTGACTTGGCACTTGAGCTGGGCACCAACATGGTCATCTCACAGATGAGGAAAACAGAAATAAAGCTATTTATCTGAGTGCATTTGAACAAGAGCCTGGCCTACAAAGACACTTCCTAGTCCTGACTGTGGAAGAACAGCTCACTGAGTAATTCCCAGCAAGGTGCAACATTCACTCTTTACTTTCTCAATCAGCAAAACAAGGACAGCATTTGCCCAACCCACAACCCTTGTGTACACAAACATTAGTAAGTACAGTCAGCACAGCTTGTGTACACAAACACTAGTAAGTGCGGTCAGCAGCAGACTTTCAAAAGGAAAAGCCTGATTCTGAACATCTACACTGCAAGCTGAAATGCCAAAGTCAGAGCGACTCTGCAATGCACCTGCAAATTCCACGGTCAGAAAGTGCTCTGCTGCTCTTTCAGATCTGGGATTACAGGAAAGGACTCCAAGAGCGGTGACTTTCAGGGCCATTTTAAGCAGAACAAAACCATCACGTGAATGGGCAATCCCAGTGATCCACCCTACAGAGAAAGGTGAAAGGATTACTTATGCAGCTGCATGAATAATTTAGTGACTCTGAAACAACACTATTTATTTCCTTCATTTAGACGTTGCCATTTGTTACCAACCTCCTCATATAAAAGAAACCTGGAAATGAGTAAGAAGGTTCTTCCCAAATATTAATAAATTTTGCTGAAATTCTTCCAAATAATTTGTTTCTACACCACAGGAAGCCTGGGAAATTTCAGCCTAAATTTAGCAGCAACCATAATAAAAGGATATAAAACCACTTTACTACAATTGAAAAAATAGCTCCTATTACCACACACAGGTGCCAAAATACCTACAATGGCATAAAATGTTTTATTTACCAGAATATTTTAGAAATTCTTTCACAACAGTAATTTAGCCTAAGCACACTTCATTACCAGAGCTCATTCTTCAAAACACAAGACTATTATGTTTTCAAGACTCTTTCCTTAAAAACCCAACCTTAAACCAGTTGCTGGGGAACAGGTAGGAAGATATTCCCCTACATGTGCAGTTATGTACACAACACACACAACATTTGTGTGTTTGGCAATTTTGAACACTAATATCAATGCCCAAGCAACTCTCTGCACTTCCAGATGTATTGCACAGGCACAAACATCTGTCAAGCCTAAGCAGGGAAAACAACTTCTCATTTTCCTCATTTGCTCCTCCAGAACATGCAGATGACTAAGGTGTCTTTGCCAGTCAAATCCTGGCAATATCCATTTTTTATATTTATCTAATCCAGAACATCCCCACATCAAGGTAATTTGTCAGACCCTCTCCAGTTTCAAAGCAAGAGCAGAAACTGGAGATCCCTGTGTGCCCATGACAGTTCACAGACTATCAGTTTCCAAAACATGCTCTTTGTGCACAGTCTGACAGCTGGAGGCTCTGCTGAATGTTTATCATGCCCTAAGCTCAATTTTCAATGCTTTGCAGCAGACAAAAGGAAAAGATGTCATGTAAGTGACAACAGCAGGATGGAAGAGGCTGAAATAAAGGGTTGCAGAGCTGTGCTGACTCCATCCTGCTCAAGAGAATTTACTTGCGAGTCTCCATAAAAGACGCTAAAGAATCAGGAATGTGCACACTGAACCCATGCAAGACATTCTCTTCAGCTGTTTTCAAGAGCCTTTAGACAGTGCTTACACTTGAACCGTACACAGCACTCCAGCAGCAGCTTCACCAATGCCATAACAGATTAAAAAAAAAAAAATCAGCTTTCCCTTTTTTTTCCCCCCCCTTTTTCTAACACCCAAGTGCACAGTAGTTTTCCCCACCACACTGGAAGTTCATGTTCAATGCTTTAGTAAATCCATATTTCACATAGCAGGCTCCCAGCAGTGCTCTTTGCTGAGGCCAATCTCTTGATAACTAAGCCATAATCAAGGGCAGAGAAGGAAGGGTTAGATGATCCAGGTAATGGACTGTTTATTTTACAAGAAGTAGCTGGATGCTTTGCCTTGTGTAGCTTGGCAAAGACAGAGACCGAGAGGGGATACGATTACTAACTACAAACACATCAAAGGAATAAAGGCTGAGGAGGGAGGGGAGCTGCTCAAGAACAATACTGGCATGAGAGTTTAAGAGTATAAACTGGCCATAAATAAAATATGGAGCAGAAATCATAAAGTTTATCTTACAAAATACTTCCCAATTAGAACAGTGGAGGCAAAACCTTTAAACTGTCTTCATCTGCTTTTATAACCCCGTCAGCCTGGCACCCACCACTGTCCTTGCACAGCAAGGAACACAAAAATAGGAAGGCAGACTGAGAAACAAGCAGCTCCGAGATAAGCTGGCTCACTTCTTCTTTCTGGAAGATACCACGTTGCCGGGCAGACAATAGCAAGACAACACTTGATTACTCCCACAGCAGAAGCAGAATTAAGACCGCAGTAAGAGGGCACCTACGTGCACACAGAGAGAATACAACTTCCAGCTTAAGGCGGCCTCCCCTCTCCATCAGCCCGGGACTGCCGGGATAACATCCTAAGGGATTGCGCGTGCCCTTCCACGCGGCCACATCTGCGTGCCAAGGCGGAAAATCCCAAGAAGTTTTGGGACACGGGAGTCGGGGCGGGGGGGAAGAACAGAGGGGGTTATTCCGCGGGTGTTATTCCGCACTTGGCCGCTGGATGTCGCCAGTGACCGCCCCCCGGAGCGGCTCAGTCGCGATTCACATCACCGCTCGTTTCTTATCACACCTTACCTTTATTTATTATCCCTCCACTGCGAGTACTCGGTTACGATCAGCTTAATTGTCTCCTTAACAGAAAACAAAACAAAACCAAACAAAAACCAAAACGATCTGGAGCGCGAGGCAGAGGATGAACACCCAGCCCAGAGTACTGCAAAGCACCTTGTTAAGGTGCCGGGATTTTCCTCATCATTTTAAAAGCCTCCGTTTCTCAAATCAGACCATTAATCAAAAAAAAATCGCAGCCTTCATTTGGAGCTGTCTAGCACCAAAAAATTAAGAAGGAAAAAACCCAGCCGAATTCAACTACACCACAACTTTTCTTTCTGAGGTGTCAGAGGTTAAAAATATACACACGTTCTTTTTGGAAGTCTCATTTTATGACTTCAGTTCAGAGCTTTTTATCTTTCATTATAAAATTTTCATAATGAAATTTATCTTTCGTGGTAATGCAAGATGAGACTCCTATTTCCATGCAATGCACACATAAACCCACAGGGAACGACTAAGTAGTGTGTGTCTGTATTTGCTCTTTCAGCATCCAGCAAGTCCAAAAAACAGAGTCCAAAACACTCAACACTAAATTTTCCCAGGGAGGAGGGGTGAACAAACCAAACCCAACAACCAAAAACCCCTTCCCCTTCTCAAACTCATATCTAGAAGCAGAGTCAGAAGATGCAAGTCAGAAGTTGCTCATCTACTAAAAATACAAAAAAAAAAAAAGAGTAAAATTCCACTGAAGAAAAAAGAAATTGCAAGGAAGATTATTAACAATATAGAAGAACAATCATTGTACTTTAAAGCTAATTTCAGTTTTCAATCAGTTTAATACAGCAGAAGAACTATGAGTGTTTTAATGCACTTGTTTTTTTACAGGTAAATTGCTTTATGAAACAAAGGATTTCTGGAACCCTTTAGTTTTGATCATTCATTAACCTTTCACTTAGCTGGAAAACCAGAGAATTAAAGAAAAATAGCAAGTGCCTTATAAGGCCACAGTGCAGTCATCTAAAACAATTCTCATAGAGCAAAACAACAAACTTTATAATAGAGTTTAGGTTTTAAAACACTTTCATTCCTCTATCTGCTGCAAATTTAGTCTGAAACTAAACATTAAGGCCACCTCAAAACGTTTTTCAACAATACAAAAAGTGTGATAAAAACTATTAATGAAAACCTGATAATATTGATGATCTGCAAGAAGTGCCTTCAGATAAATGTGAAAAGGGGAGACAAATTTACGTCTGTAAAAGGTATAAACAACAATACAGATGGTTTATGTTGCAAAGGAGATTCTGACCAGATGATATAATAGTCCTTTAGGACTTTAACACCTGACATGAGAAACAGAATAGAAATGTATGACACTGAAGAGTTTGTAGGAAAATATGAACTTGTTAAAATGAACAGCTGCACAATATTTGCTTCCTGACACTTCTTGCAAAATATTTTGATTTTTGAAAAGACTCGAATATCCTGTAAGACAAAGAAACAGGACAGAAAACGCATTCTGTGCTGGGACCTTCAGAGCAGCCTAATGGAATTACTCAATATTTGTCCTGCAGTATCAGCATGATCTTCTCAGAGCTACAGATTGGCTTAATTTCTTCTTCCAGTGAGTTGCACACCTCCACCTCCTGCTTTGTTCCCACTGAAATATTTTGTTAAAATTTGCATCAAAATATCAGCTAAGGCAAAAATACATGATAGAAACGAGTAATCCTAACTACTTCATTTTAATTTGAGGGCAATGTTTTGGCATCAGACATCCTTTGCTCACAGTCTAAAGCTTTATCTACCAAAGAAACCATCTTCTCTATACTATTTCCCAGTCCCCCTGCCTCCCACTCACTTTGGAAGCCAATAAATACTGCCTAGTCAGTCACGTCCACAAGTTACCTCCACATATATTTAAGTAACCTAAAATAAACGCAGGAGGAAATAAGAGAAGAAAATGCACCAGCAAGAATTCATGTAACCCTTGGGTTAAAGGAAAAGTGACAGTACAGGAGCATAAGAAGAGGAAGAGCTGAGGGAGAAGTGGGTAGCGGGTCAGGCTGAAGTCTGAGGAGGTCAAAGGTATGTTCGAAGCTGAAATCCCTAATCACACATGGCTACAGACACATTCTTTTCCTGCCTTTCTTATGTCCTCCACTGTCCATCCTGTACCTCAAACTGCATTCAAGTCCCAAAGCACAGTCACCTCCAAAACCTGGCCTTGCCAAGTCTCCAATTCACAAGCCTCAACACCCCTTTTTGATGTCTGGTGAGAAGCTGAGCCACACAGAAAGCGTCTTTTCACTCACCCAATAAAAGCAGGTCTTAGACATCTGCACAGGCAACTTGGTATCAGCAGGGCTGGTCGGCATGGTAGAGCTGATCTTCCCCTGCTTTGGTTCCTCCTCCCTCCCCCCCAAAAGCTGAGAATCCCATTATTGGTATAGTTCCAGTAAAAGCACAGCAAAGCTGCAGAATGCAGCCAGGAAGTGCTGCCAGCATGTAACAACCATCTGCTTTTACACGAGGCCTCCCACACAGTCAGGTACAGAACAGATGCTTGGGCTGCTCAGCAAAGGGCTCTTGTCCTCAGGCCTGATGCAGTGAAAGAAAGAAACATTTTAAGGAAAATAAAATAACAATAAAAAAAAAAAGGCTGGGAAAATTGGGATTTTTCAGCCAGGAGAAGAGACGGCTTCAGAGTGGCCTAATTACGGCCTTCCAGTACCTGAAGGGAGCCTACAAGAAACATGGAGAGGAACCGCAGTCACAGGACAGGGCGATGGCTTCAAACTGGCAGAGGGCAGCAGTTTCTCCAACTGCTTTTTTATTCAGAAGTTTCTTTTCACTTTTTTTCCAAAGGGAATAAAACAACCAACAAAAACCCCAATCAAACAAAAAAACCCAAATCAAAACTTTAATTTCTTCTTCTGACCTTTCCCAGATCTATTAGTTCTTTCGCTTTAAGACTGTTGCTCTTATTAATAAAGATCCCCACCTTCACCAAACCCAGGTGAGGTCAGCTGGCACTTACCTGCATAATTTCCTCATACACACATTTTATTGAATCACAGAATCGTTAAGCTTGGAAAAGACCTTTATGATCATCAAGTCAAACTATTAACCCAGCACTGCCAAGCCCACCACATCTACATGGTTTTTGAACACATCCAGGGATGGTGACTCCACCACCTCTAGGGACAGCCTGCTGCAATGCCTGAGCACCCTCTTAGCGAACAAATTTTCCCTAATATCTGATCTAAAACTCCCCTGGTGCAACGTGAGGCCATTTCCTCTCATTCTGTCACTCGTTACCTGGGGGAAGAGCCCGATCCCCACCAGGCTACACCCTCCTTTCAGGGAGTTTGTAAAGATCGCTAAGGTTCCCCCTGAGGCTCCTCTTCTCCAGGGTAAACTTTCCCAGCTCCCTCAGCTGCTCCTCATCAGACTTACTATCCAATACAGCCCTCTAACCCTGACAGCCGCTAACTGCCCTGTCACTCTGATCTGCTGTGCCTGTGAAATCAGCAACACACTGACCCAATCCTCACCCGTGAAATCAGCAACACACTGACCCAATC
>JAYRBT010000177.1:57595565-57637519 GCA_036023395.1 Myiotriccus ornatus | reverse complement strand
AATCAGCAACACACTGACCCAATCCTCACCCGTGAAATCAGCGATACAGACCCAATCCTCACCCGTGAAATCAGCGACACGCTGACCCAATCCTCACCCCTGAAATCAGCGATACACTGACCCAATCCTCACGCCAGGATCAATCCCAGCCCGCTCCGTCCCAGACTCAGCACCAGAGCCGCGGAACAAAGGCTGACCAAGCCAGTGCCCTCCTTTTGGGAGCCAAGCTCCCGAGCTTCGCCGAGCGACGGGATGAACTCACGGAGCAAGTCGAGGGTTCCGATTCCCATCTCGCCAGCACAGCCCGGCAGCAAAGCCAGGGACGCTCCAGCCCAGCCCGACGGGGAAAGGAAAGGGAAAGGAAAAGCAGCGCTGAGGGCTGGCGGCTCACCCAGAGATGCCCAGACACGATGTCCTTATCCCGGTGTCCCTCACCCTGGGTCCTTGCCACCGCAGCCCACCAGGGGATCCTTGTCCAGGGATTCTCGTCAGCCCCTTCAATGATCCTTACCTGGGTCCCTCTCCCGATGTCCCCAGTGTTCCTTACCGGGATCCCTATCCCGGTCTCTCCAGGAGATCCCTCTCCCGATATCCCCAGTGTTCCTTACCGGGATCCCTATCCCGATGTCTCCAGGGGTTCCCTGTCCCGGTGTGCCCAGTGTTCCTTACCGGGATCCCTATCCCGGTCTCTCCAGGGGTTCCCTGTCCCGGTGTGCCCAGTGTTCCTCACCGGGATCCCTATCCCGGTCTCTCCAAGGGGTCCCCGTCCCTCTCCCTCAGAGCCGCTCCAGCCATCGCCGCGTGCGCGCCCTGCAGGGACCGCCCCCCGCGCCACCCCATTGGCTGCTCCGCCCGCCATCTTCCCTCCGTGACGACGCGCAGAAAGCGGATTGGCGCAGGCGGGGGAGGGGGCGTGGCCGAACGCCAATCGCCGCGTTTTGATTGGTTTCCGCGGGGAAGCCCCGCCCCACCGCATCTCACGGCGGGGGGGGGCAGGAGCCGACGCCATTTGCGGCGCCGGGCGGTGACGGCGCGGGGCGGCGGAGCGGGGGTGGCACCGCCCGGGGGTGTCACCGCTCGGGGGGTGTCACCGCTCAGGGGTGTCACAGCCCGGGGGTGTCACAGCCCGGGGGTGTCACAGCCCGGGGGGACAGGGCGGGACACTCCTGGCCCGACGGCCGGAGGAGCCCTGCGGGCCGGCCCTGGGTTCGCCCGGCGAAGGGAACTGTGTGCGCCGGGCGGGGCGGGGGTGCCCGAAGGACAGCGGGGAGACGGGGAGATCTCTCCAGGGATCGGACGGGGTCAGCGGGGCCGGGCGCTGAGTTTCCCCTCGCGGGTTGTCAGCAGGAGCTGGCGCTGTCGGGGGGGCCCGTGGAGAGGCAGGTCCGGGAGCTGTGCAGGGGTGTCACATGGAGCGGCATCCTCCAGGGAAGCAGGAACACAGGAGGATTCTGTCCTATGAGGGACACACAAAAGGGAAGGTTAATTAGGTTTCCTTTTCTTTCAGCTTGCTGTTATATTTTCCCAGACCCTTATTTTTTCCAATTAAAGTTCCAAACAGTATTTTTCTTCCCCTCCCCCCTTTTTTTTTATTTATTTACCATTTAATAGGCTGACACATTCAGGCTATTAACATCAGCGTACAGCGTAATTAACATTTGCTTCCTTTAACGTTTTATTTAATTTAATAATATTTAATACCCCAAGTTTTGCCATTCAGAATTCCGTGTTCTGCTCTGAATTTGCTGTTCAGCACTGACAAGTACTGCATTTAGCCCATAATCTCAGGTGGATGTAAATCAGTGATAAAAATAATTTGCATCTTTATTTTTGTACCGGTTAAAACTGCATTTGTGGTCTTTCCTGATAAATGCTGTAAGCTGTGATAATACTATCGATTAAAGTATGTCTTGAAATTATTTAACATTTCCACTGGCATTTTTTAAAATTAAAATCTAAACATTTGTGGTGAGTGTATATTTTTCTAGCAGCATAAAACTAAACCCAGGGATGTGGTCAAGTCACATGGACAGTAACCACAGAGCAGTGTAAAAACCACAACTTGTACCTCAGTTTAATGGCCACCCTAAAGGAGAAAGTCAAGCAAAGTACTGATAATTTCAGTTGCCTGCCACTAGTACTGTGCAAAATTTTAATTAATTCTACATGCTCCAGTATATCTACTGTTATTACTTCTATTTATGTAGGTACATAAATTATGTATTTAAGTTCCTGCCAGCACAATCACCTTTCTGTGTGTAGAGGTTACCCTTCACTGTGATCACTCTGCAACACTGTGAGAGATGACTTGACTTGTATCTCACAGTTGCATTGATAACTTATCTTGTTTCAGCTTAAAGTCTCCTCTCTAAATAGTTTATTAGAACCAGATATTTGTACTTGTGAGGAGTCACAGGTGCACCGGTCACTGAACCCTTTAGCCAAGCAGGTATCACCCAGGACAGACCAATCCACCAACTGCCATCAAAAAGTGCCCTTTTTTTTTGTTTATTTTGGCTTCTTAACAATTATTTGGGGGCCATTTTTTTCCTGCACAGTGACTGAACATAGAAAAATATCTAAGCACGTGACATCAAAGCACAAATCCCCAAATCACACACTTGGTGTTTTCACAGTAAATACCTTCCCTCGCTGTGAGCCCTGATCCCATTGGAGCTGTCACCCAGGACTAATCTCTGCTCACACCACTGACAGTCATTCTGAAGATTTCCAAACAGGGGGCATGTGATTTCATTGAAGCCACAATATGCACTATCAGACTGTATTGCAAATGTCAATATTACAAAAATAACTTGTTATTAGCTTCTCATCTGACTTCCCCAGGGCTGTCAGTGTTGCCACAAATTCATCAAATACCTTCTGTTCATTGTTCATGTGGTAAAACCAGCTGCTGGATCCAGTGGAAGGACACAGTTGTACACCACGGATTTGGTGTCCAGCACTCCCCGACGAACCCAGCTGTATTCACAGGAAGTACCATTTTTTGGTAGCACATCAACACTGCTGAGTCACAGGGCATCGCTGTAAAGATCACCACAGTAAGTGCACAACAGGCGCGCCGGAGATCACTTGTAACTCTTGACAGTTACTTCACAGACAAAAAGGTATTTTGACAGAGGAATCTTTAAGAGCCACACCTTAAAAGAAAGAGAAGTAGTCTAAACAAATCCGAGTCTCAGTGTCACGTACTCTAGGACTGAGGTCAAAAAACAGGAAATTGCCTAGAATGAGATTTTTTTGCCACGTGTTTGCATAATTTGTGACACAACTGTCCCTGGGTATAGCCAGCAACTTCTACATGCTGCCATGATGCACCACAAATATTTTCTGCATTTTCTTTTCCTTCAATGTTCTTTTTGGCTTGAGTTGCACTGTGTGAGGTACAGGTCAGTGAGAAGGGTTTCTTCTCCCCCCATGCACACCCAGCAAAGTGAAAATAAAGAATGGAAGAGCCATTATTTTAGAGTCACGTACCACACACAAAGCAAAGAAATAAATTAAGGTACCTAGATGTAGTTGAAATTACTTTTTGTGAGATGCCCCTTCATAAATAATGTTCATAGGGCTTGACAATTCTCAGTGATGCTCGTTTCAGTTTTAACTGGAACTATTGAGTTAAAGACAATCAAATCAAGCAGTTGTACTCTAATTACTTGGCTACCTATCTAGTGTGCCAAGGCTAGTTGTGTGGCAGGATATTTTGGCCACCTATACGGACTTTCACAGTGTAACAATATGTAATTAGCCTCTATGTGCATGTAGACAAAGTGTTGCATATCAGGGATCAATAAACATAATTCCATCAGCAGATTCCTGCTGCTGAAGGTAATGTTCTTTGCTGGAGAAAGGGGTTTATTTTGAACATCTTTGTAAGTTACAGCTCATTGGTTTCACTTTCATTTCTCATCTCTTTGTTGGGGATTACGGGAACAGAGAGTTGGAAAACCTCTCTCAATCATTTTTTTTGCATTTCTATATGTAGACCTTGAAACAAAACATAGAAATGAGGCAAATTTATTATGACTGATGATTATCAAGTTTCTGGATTTATAGAAGGTACTTTAATGCTTAATTGCCTCTTCGTGCTGAATAAGCATTTAATAAACCAAAATCAAAGGCTCATTTAAATTATATACTCTAATTACATAGTACAGTAAAAAGAAGTTTTGATTGCAAAGTCAAGCTGTTGGGTAAAGGGCACCATTTTTTAGGTCAGCTCAGAGCTAACAGCACCTAACTTCACAAAACCTAAGCTACCTTCCTGCATCCTGCAGTAGAAGAGCTGTGTCCATCAGCTCTTTGCTGCTGCAGTTCTCAGTTTTAACAATGCTGCTGTTGGTAGCAGTGCTCACAGTTTCCCACAACCTGCACACAGTGCTGGGTTAAGATTTTATGTTTGATCCTGTTGAAAGCAGAAAAAACTGGACCATGAGCCGTGAGCTGTTTCCTTTAGCTATTCCTGAAAGGCTGAATGGATGTTCAAGGCATGGTTCAGGTGGGAAAACAGACTGCAGACAAGTATTTGTTTTCCTGGTTGTCCTCGTTACCTGAACGCCCCTGCTAGGGCTGTACGTGTTGAGATTTGGGGTGTGATTGGCAATTTGGTTAGTGGCAAGAATTCCCGATTCCTCCCTGAGGCAGAAAGACCAAACTGGACGCTACAGCAGGACCCTTCCTTCCACCTGAGGGGTGGCAGAGGGAACCCAAAGTGCACAGTTCGCTTAACACATTGCCAGTTCTTTTTGCATTTGTGCAGAGGTGAAACAGGAGAGCCAGGCCCGAGCCATTCCCCTTCTTCCTGGCTTTTCCCAGGAACCTCAGCCAACCACCAGGCGTGAGGTTCCCGAACACAACAGACGTGCTACAAAGCAGCTCAAATCTGCTACTTACTGACTTCTGGGGGGCAAGTTCCTAAGAGAGTGGGTCTGTCAGTCTCCATCAACCCTGCACATTTTTGTTGGGAAGGTACCATCTTCAATCCTGCTTCAAAGTCTGGTCTTCTTAACCCCAACTGAAACTGGCTGACACAGAGCTCAGTTACACTAAACTGTCCCCCAGAAAGTCCAAGCTCATGGGAGAGAGAAGTACTGGGCCAACAGACCAGATATGTATTTCACAACTGCTGTTCGTACAGTGTTTACATAACTACCGAAGTGGATTATAAATAACATACAAACTCTGAAACAGACGTTTATTTGCATTGACAAGAATGAAAACTCAGCAACCAGATGTTTAAAAAAGGTTCCAGGACACTGAACTCTGAAGTGAAAAGAGTCAAACCTGACCACAAGCATTTTTAATTTTAATTTCAACTACGCATTAGTGAGGTTAGTCAGCCTGAAGTCCAGACACAACACCAGTACTGACACGCAGCCAGCGCATCAGGAAAGAACTGAACTGCTGCTGCAAGGCAAGCACACTGCAGTGCTAATTACCATCGGTATGAAATCAGTCTGAATGCCAGACCTGTTGACTCTCTGCTTTCACCACTGTCTTAAAGATATTGGCAACTTTTGCGCCTTCCAACCTTATTAAAAACGATCAGAGAAAGCATTGTGTCCTACATACATCAGCTCAGAGAAAAATATTCCAGCTCTTAAAGCGGAAAGTGTCAATTTGAATGAAAGCTTTATTTAATTTATAGTTCCAGCATCTGCAGCCGATCCACTGGAGTCCACAGCAATGCCCACTGAGCAATCAGGAGCCATCACAGCGTGAGCAATGCTGCAAACAGTAAATCCCCAGAACCAAATGATTAAAGTACCTGCTGCATACAGTGGAGCATAGCTGACAGCCTCTCTGAATGTTCAGCTTAAAAAAAATCTTTGCAAGTTAGTAGAAATCTGGGTCATCATGTTCTGGAATGTAATCATTCTGTACGAGGCAAACATGATTACATCCCTTTGCCTAGCAGCAGGAGGTAAGCTATTGCAAAGGAACTCTTCATTACAGGCATTATTTTGGCAATCTTGCCAAGGCAGTTGTGGATTTGATTGGCCACCAGGACTGAACTCTTCCCTACTGCAGGAATTACCACCCACCTATGGATACCAGCATACCAGGAGAGATGATCAAACACGTGAGGGGTTAAATAATTCAGGGGAATTTTTTATCTCTAACTGATACGGAAGCAAAATGTGCTTTCTGCTTATGCTTGCTAAGCTACCACGTCAGATCAGCCTTACACATGGAAGGGGAAAAGAAATTTCAGGAAACAAAGTTTGGGGATGGTTTTGGTCTTTGAATCCACCCACAAACTCAAAGCTGAGACCACCTGCAATCAAACTGCATTAGAATTAGTACAGGTGATGGACTGTTCTCCAGCTCCCACAAGAGATAATCACAAGAAAGTGTTGGTCCCAGGAGGGAAGGCAGGGTCAAGAACATCAGAGGCACATCAAAGCAAGCCTACCAGCCATGCATCCAAACCACATCATCTGTAAACCAAATATTTGCCACACCATCCAGGAAAGTTACTGCATGAGGTCAGAATTTGCCACTTGTATGGAGCCTGAGCATTCAGTTAAGTCAATAATAAAAGGTGTAATAAATACCTGGCAATTAAAGGAGTGATAAGAAAATCCTTCGGAAAAGAAACACAAGTTTCTCCACATCCATCTGTTCTTCACAGACTAAAGCTCTTCTAAAAAAATGTAAAAAGGAGAAAGGGACAATTCCCAGTGCACTGCAGGGGAGGAACTTGCTTTTTGGGCAGGAACTTGCTTTTACTTTCTGCAAAGTAATTAGCAAGGAAAACATCAAATCAAATTAGACAATTTATATGCAAATCAGAGCTAAACTCATTACAGGTTATTTTTTACCTGTAAAGGTTTATACGGTTCTTCTCTATCAGTTTCTCTCTTGTGATCTAAAAGTCTTGTGGAAAGAGCAACAAATAATACACAAGTGAGGAAGATCCAAATCTCAGGTCTATGGAGACTTACTTATCAGTAATATTTGGCCAGGAGGGACTGATCAAGAGTTTCAATCACACCTTTTTGATTTCAGTTCATGGCACAAACTAGAACTGCCATGAGTCCATCAATTAAGCTCCATCAGCTGTTTAAGCAGAATAGGAATGCTTACCCCAAATCCCTTCAAAATTATTTAATTTAGAATGAAGAATTAGAAAGACCAAGCACTTATGAGTCATTTTATGAGGAAAGGAACCGGAGATTTGCTTAAGAAACAAGGATTTAATTATAAAGACTTAGAATAAACCTTTGTTTCCTCAGCAAAGACCATAAACAATTACAAATATCAGTGGAATGAGAAATAGAATCTCACCAAAGAGGTGTGATTTAATTACATTTGTTGAGGTTTCCATCATGTACCTTTTTTTTGAGGTTATCCCTTCTGGGGCTCCTTGAGTGATTTTGGTTTGGTTTTGTCTCAGCATCTTCAAAATTATCTTGAAACTCAGAACTAAAAACCAACACTTTGTGTATTTCTGTGGTCCTTTGAATTAGCACCCTGGTTATCTACATTTCTGACAGCTCTACAGAAAGGGAAAAAAGCCTTGCCAGGCCAAAAAAAAAAAGGAACCTCTGCAAGTTCCCGATTTTCTGAGCATGAAGGATGAGTTCTTACCTTATGTAAAAGTACAGAAAGTACAATTTTTTGCACTAGTGCCACGTAAATCTTTCCATTTAGCAAAACAAGGAGGAACACTGTGCAGTGCCCAACAAATGGACCTGCAACAGCCTCTCAGCTTCCTTTCAAGGGGCAGTTCCCACCTCCTCTGGTGTGTTCTGTGATACCTTTCACATACATCGCTCAACTGCTCAGACTTCCTCCTCACTGGGTGCTGTACAGCTGCAGGAAGAGAGGAAGCAAGAGTTGTGCTCACTAATGTTTTTTGCTACACTTCTCCAAGTAACTTAAGACTAATTAAAATTAATACAAATATACAACTGAACTAACACGTTCTCATGCTTGTGTATCACACAGCACTTAAAGCATGTTGGAACCAGGTAAAACAAAATCCACAACGTTTGGAATTAATATTATTCTTCAGCTGGCCTGGTGTCCTAAGAAACAAAGCTCAGGCAAATACACTGCCTGCATACATTCCATGAAAATGAGTTTGGGAAAAAAGAAAAGATTCCCACAGCTGGGTGATTTTCAGAGCAGGTTTGGGAGGTGAACAGAAGTTACTGGAACGTGACCCTGCAGGATACAAACTGTGTGGCTGTTTTCTGAGAGGAAATAAGAACTGGCCTATCTCATTACACTGACCCTGCAGTGCAAGCGAAGGCAGCCATGAGATACCTGCTGGAAACCCAAACTTCAGGAGTGCCAGAACTTGTGAAACTACTTCTTCCCCACAACAGGCTCTTTCCTAGAGAGGAAGTTTCCTGTCAGGGTAAGAGATGCTTCCACACTCATTTACCAGCACACAACAAGTGATAAAACTTCAATTTTTGTATACAGTTTGATCAATAGCTTGGGTTGGCTTTTAATGTATCAAATTAAGCAGTCCAGATTTTAAGGCAGTGAAAAAAAACTCATTTCAGTATCTAATTATTTTTTCCTTAAACTTTCGCCTCTAAAGCCCACACTTTAAAAGAAAATATTGTTGAAACAATTACTGCTATATGCTAATATGAATGTCAGGTTTCTTGTGATGAGAATCTTACACTTGTGGTGTGTGTGCAACCACGTGTCCCTGAGCACTGGGAGGAATGAAGACAGCAGAACACAACGGAATCCAACAGTAGTTTATTACCCACTCATTGCAGATGAAGTTAAACACTTCAGTTACCAGTCAATACGAGTTTAAATATTAGTTGACAACTGCAGAAAGTGTACCATGAGTACAAAATCATTAACCATAGTGTAACAAAAAGTTCCAACGCACTGATGTTTAAAACATCAGTTGTACACTTATTATACAGCAACCACTGTATGACCCTCAGCTAACTCGGGGCTTGCATCTGAAGGCTGGTGGTGTTTTTTTTAATGAAGTTCTCCAAGAGGTTGAGAGATTGGGTTACAACTGCATTATTTCCTAAA
The DNA here is from genome assembly GCA_036023395.1 of Myiotriccus ornatus. Taxonomy (NCBI): domain Eukaryota; kingdom Metazoa; phylum Chordata; class Aves; order Passeriformes; family Tyrannidae; genus Myiotriccus; species Myiotriccus ornatus. Next base: position 57,628,483 of record JAYRBT010000177.1, on the reverse strand, counting down.
ATACTAGTAACATACAGCCTTACCTTACACAGACAAAGCTGGTTTGTATTTTATCAACACTTCCTTTTCTCAGGGAATGCAGTAACAAGAAAAAAAAAAATCCGTACATAAAAAAATTTAACTCCAATACACAATATATTATATATATGTATATCTATATTGTACTACAGATTTCATATAAATCAAGTATAGGCCAAATTTTGGCATCAGTTTTAAGTGCATTAAGTTTAATACAAAATCCCCCCCCAGACTCTGCTCTTACTGTTCATGTTACTTGTTCCTGATCTTCATCAGCTTTGATACTTTAGACATCTAGAGTTTTCTTAAGATCTAATTTCCATCTCAGCAATACCACCCTTGTCTTTCGTTACACCTTCTAACAAAAATAAACTTGTGAGAAAACTTAGTGACTAATTTAGTCAAAGTTCAGTGACTAATAAAATTCTCCAACTTGATGGGAATTCTTATTTACATTTACTGGTCAACATCTTTAAGGTAGTATTATCCCATGTACCCTCTATTCCCCTTTGATCCTACAGGAACAGTTCCTGACCGTACACACACTGCTTTGCTTCGTCAAATGGACTCTTACCAACATGCAAATTATTTCTAGTGCAGAATGGAGTGCAAAGGCATTTTTCTAATGCATGGTTAAATGTGCTTCAAATCTACCATCGCTTTTTAGAGAACACCTAAAGAGCCGTATTCTCTCTGCCACACAATGTCATATTTTGTTCCAAATTCAGCTTAGTTTGCCTTTGTTTAAAGAAGCATTGTAAGAAGAAAAACAGCATTAATGACCCAATGCATCTATCATTTTGACAAAGATGGTACTTACAACAAATTTTAAAACAGGCTTATTTTTTTTTCTGAAACAAAAAGGCCACTTAAGCTTTCCACTGGAATAAAGTTCTGCCATGAAATCATTCATCCTCAAACTTTTTTGTAGAATACAGAAATAAACTGTATAACCCACAAACATTCTACATTAGACCAAGAAAACACCCAAGAATCAACTACAGTAAGTTGAGTCACAATACCCAAATAAATCAATTGTTCTGCCATCACTTCATCTCCTGACATTGTTCTGGGGTCTCCTCATTCACACAGTTCTGCTGCAGAGGGGGAAGCATCAACTAAGTGTTACAAATGTGCAACCAATTCCAGCTACTGAGAAACAGCTTCCAAGTTAAGCCCTTTAAAGGTCTTGTAAAAATGGGGCTAAGTGTGATTTTAGCAAGAACAATCTCTCAGACCTCAAAAGCAAGGCTGTCACACCTTAGAAGGGAAGTCACCTCACACACTGATGTCTGCACGCAGGTCAGAGCATGGACTTGTCCTTCAGGGTTCATCCTCAGTGTAATATGGAAGGAACCAGGTGCAAAACTTCGAGTGAAGTTAACAGGAGCTTGACAGCAATGCCCCTTCATACCTCTCAATTACTTAATATCATCTGTATTCTAAGTGAAAAAAATCTCAAATTTGTATTGAGAAAGCAAATACTGAAACAGAAACAAACTTTTAGCACAACAGATGTATTTACTTACAGCATGCAAGGTTTGTTTTTATGTATTTTTGCAGCTAACAGCCACTAACAGCCCTTAAGTATTTACAAGTTCAAAATTACAATCTTCACATAAGTAGCAATTGCTTACGAAAGTTCTGGACGTTCCCTTGGAAATAAGCAAGAAATGGAGTAAAAGAAAATACTGAGAGCAGTAATTAAAAAAAAAAAAAAAGGAAAACACAATAGCTTCTAATATCCAGACAATGTAACACTGTTCTGGTAAGAAAAAAATAAACAACCCAAAAGCCACGTATCACATTTAGAGATGCTATTTTATACGAAATGCATCTTTATGGTGGTTTGTGGGGGTTTTTTTGAGAAAAGATGTATATAACCTTTAAAAAACTCCAAGCAAATAAACACAACACAACTCCCTTTGGTTTGCCAATTTACCTTGAAGTAGCTTCCCCACCCCCCACGTTCCCCCGCGGTACCAAGGTGGGTGGTAAGGCAAAGTGAGCAGAGACTGAGCAGCTTCACAGGTGATCACACAGCAGAAAGACGCTTCAATCAACCCCAGCTCGGGCTATGGCAGGCAAAAGTAATCACTTCTTCAGAAACGTGAAGCTTTTGTCAAAATAATAGCTTCTAAAACTCACCCAGGATGCTCAGTGCTGACTGAGGGCCAGGTCAGGAAAAGATCCTGCTTCTTTATTTATGGCAATCTAAGTCTAATTTGAGTCCCCTCAGCCTCTTGGAAAACAGACTTTTGTGCCAAATCACTCTCCACATGCCTGTTGGTATTTTTTATTTCATACAGTAATTAAGATGAATGTAACTCTTAGCTTTTTGTAATAAATGTGCATTTTTATCTGCTTCTGTAAAGTAGGATTTCTCTCCTTATAGGATTATACAGCCTGGAAAGGCGGGAATTCCCTAGCAGTGACACGGAATATGTTTTTGAACTACTTCATGAAGGGTTTCAAGCATATTGTCCTTCTGTAAAGACATCTACCTACCTTTAAAGCTATGTTAAATTTGTTTATGAACCATTTGGTACCAGCTGATGCTCATACTAGAAACATTTTTCCTGTTCAACTCTAGGAATAGTTAGGGCAAAAAGTGCTCCAGGTTTACCTGCTGCTTTGTTATGCCCAATTCCAAAGAATCTTATTAGTAAACAAAATTATACTACAATACAAACATTCACGTTGGATGTTTAAGTGTTTGCATTTCTGTGATTCTTTATTCTCTAACACTATTTGTATTGCATGACATTTGTGCTAAACTGCCCTCTCGAGCCTAACCCCTTATAAAACATGAAAATAGAACAGTAAAACTTTCTCTCATGTAAACTTCAGTAAAGTAGTTGCAGTCTGAAGAGACAGAGTTGTGAAGGTGCTGCATAAACACTGTGATGTACATTTCCTGGGGACGAGACTGTGGTACATGGACCCCGACATTTTGAAGTTACTCAGTGTAATGTATAAAAATATAAAATATATATTCATGAGTAACAGTAGAACAAGCTACAGTGCAATTTTCCTTAGCCTGTTGAAAGCTCTACCTGTGTGTGATCTTTTCCACCCCTTCCAGATCCTCCACAGTACATCTCATGTTCCACTAATACTACAAGAGAGCAAGGACAGCTAGAAAAGACACCTTTAGCAACACTCTGTACGCTGTAAACTTGAAGCGTCTAGAAGTCCAATATGTACCTTAAAAATTAGCTTTGCTCGCTTTTCTGTGCTAGAATTTAAACATTTTTTGCTATGAACTGTAAAGCTAGGATATTTAAGGAGAATATGCCCTAAACTTCAGAGAAAGCTGTCCTATTATTTTCACCAGTCCTCAGACTAATTTAATATAATTGAAACTACAGCACTTTCTCAGGGCTTTAAGCATAAGGCATTTTGTGTACATTCCCCCAGCTATTGATTTAATGGCTATCTCGGTGTGCAAAGCCAAACCAGTGGAAATCCCACCCTCAAAACCTCAGAAAGCAATTTACCCTTTACTGCACGTTCAGCACTGAACTGCAAAAGAGGAACAGAGAGAAAAAACCCAAATGCAGAAATCTGCATGGAAACAAGAGAACCATTTTCTACTGGGTAAGGTCTTTTCAGCTGCACAAGTTGTTCAGCACCCCCTCAGCTCTGAATTCCTCAGTTTGAATACATTCATAGCGGTGCATTTGGGATGCACTGGAGAAATGCATCAGAAAAGTTATTTTTCACATCATCTGGTGCCAGTGTACCGTAACCTCCTCTGCTTCAAGGAAAGTGAAGTTAATTTTGTAAATCTTACATAGATCTCCAATACAAAACCAAAAAATACCCAACTTTCAATTACAAATATTGTTTATGAAAAATGTAAGCTTTGCATTCTATCTAATCACCGTATTTCCCAACCAAATGATGCTTTTCCTGAAAAAAAAAAACCAAAAAACAAAAAACAAAAACCAAAACAACCATACAATACAAAACTAGGTAATTTGTGTCTGTCACTAAGACAGCACTTCCTGCAGTAACAGTTCCTGACATGGAAAGAACAGATCGGGCAACACATGAATGAGACAAAATGAAACAGAAAGAGGCACATGAAATTACAGCTGAAGGGTCACGTTCTACTCACCACTGGAAAAAGGATCATGAAAAGCTGTAAAATTTAGATATGCACTGACCATACTGTCTTGACTGCTCAGTCTGTCAATCCGAATAATTACAAATTTAATTTGATCTTTACATTGTCTTATAGCTTTCTAAATTGGGTAAAAGTGATTATCATCTTTAATTATAATATGTTAATGCATAAAAATACATATATTTTCTAGAGTAAGGATTATATTTTCTAACCAAATACCTAAAAGCAGTGGCCCTTTCTAGATTAGTTTGGAATAATAAGTGAAGCCCATTTCTTTGCAGAATGGGGTGTTTTTATTATTTATATGGTTAAATAATTAATTCTGAATATCTGTCAACTGTATAAAGAATCTCCAGAAAAATATATCCTCTTCCAGTAGCTTACAATACACATTAAAAATACTTACAAAAGGGATTATTGTTCATTTGCAACATCTTGAGCTCACGGACACAACTTTTGGGCCATTTCATTACTCAATTTTGATCAGGCAAAACTGAATATTCCGGTTAACTTGAACCATGTCAGCAACACGGACAATCTAACATTTCAAAATATCTGCCTAATTATGTAAGATTTTAAATAAAATTAGGCATTTTTACATCACAGTATATATGGCATTTCTTAATTTAGCAACAGAAAGGCACAGTTATTAAACCATAAAATACAGTACCTGAATTATATATAGTCTAGTGATACCTACTAGTGCTAATCCAGACATTTTACTCTGTAGAGGGGGCTAAAGAAAAAGGCTTCTGCTTGTTTATTTAGCAAAATTCAACCTCATTACAAGTTTGGTCCATTAGAAATACCTATTAGCTGAAACATCTTGAAGCAGGACTGCAGGAAAGAATAGAAGAAAGCAAATTTAGCAGTCTATGGTCCAACAACTTGAGTGAATTACCGTGAAATGGCAAACAGATGATGAGTGGAGCCTTCTGATTAGTTGTCAGACATACCTGTTAAAGTGTCAGTGTACACAGGTACAGACTGACAGACATCCCAGATACATTCACTGCATCACACACACACAGACTTTGTTACAGCAATAAGTCCAGACACAGCATTTACAGAGTTCAGCACCTCTCCTGGACTGATCCTTGACTGCTGGCCCTACAGCATCCCCAGAGATGTGCAAAGCCCTCTAAATGCTTTGCCTGCTTTGTATTGCTGTTAACGTGAAGACCCTGCTAAAGCCAAGCTCGCCGGCCTCCCCGCAGCAAACCAGTGCACCTCTTCAAAAAGCAACTCTGTTCTCCCTATTTAACGCGCTCAAACCGCATCAAGAAAGACCAATGAAATGGAAGAGGCAGGGAACAACAAACATGAGGGAGAACCCAACCATTCCATACGTGATATAGCGATAGGGAAGCTCAACCTCCATGCGCTGCCGCGCCTTCCGTACGTCGTCGTGTGGGATGCGAAATATTTTACAGGCCAGGGGAATCGTGGCTTTTTTCATCGCAACTTTCGTTAACAGCAGAACTATCACTCCGATCAACAACCGCAGTATGGCTTTTCCGAACACAGTCACGCTGAGAGAGGACAGGGACAAAGGTAAGGTGTGGGGAGGAGGGTCCAGCTGGAGGCCCACGATGTAGTTGACGTGAGAGCCGCAGGCCACGCCGGCACCACAGCCCAGGATCTGAGCCGTGTCTCCCCGCGACGTGCTCCACGTGTCCAGCGTAAAGGAGAAGATGCCCAGCGCCAAATGGAGACTGATGATAATTAAGGGTGCATATTTGTAAGTCAAGTTGAAGTTATCAATCAGGTCCACAACTGGATGGAAGACAACCAAGATAAGAATAGCATACAGAAACCCAGCAATAACATCCTGTTGGAGAGAAAGACATGGGTTCAGTGTAATAACTATTTAAAAACATAATTTAAATTACATCAGCAAGAACACAAGGCTAGACTGCTGTAATGCTAAAAGTGACTTGTGGATTCCCTTTTTTTTTTTTATTTTAAAGATAAGGTAAAGAATTGCATTTGATCACTTATTAACAAGTCACCTGCATCCTGACCAGATAATGAACGAAGTTACAATCAAATGATCCACGGTCAAAGTTGCAGATCTAGAGTTTTTAGTAGGGCCTGTTGTGACAGGAGAAGGGGTGATGGTTTTAAAATAAAAGAGGATAGATTGAGACTAGACGTAAGGGAGGCATTTTTTTCAGTGTGGGTGATGGCACTGGCAAGAATGGAGAACTTATTCCAACTATCAAAGGAGAGGAAGAGGTAACTTCCATGGCTTCATACTTTATTTTCAGTTTTGTTATTGATTCTAGAAGGTCTTTTCTTACTTAAAAGACTACTCTATTTTTTAATTTAGCATTAAAATTCAGTTACTGCTGATTAATCACTCAGCTGCATGGAATTATCTGCAAGTGTTGTCACCTTTAGCTGTTAATGAAGAACAGGCACTACACTAAGCCAAGCACTAGAAAGTGGATCCCCTTCCTTCTCATGCTTATCAACTCTTCCCTATAAGCCAGGAGGTGGGACTCAGATCACCAGGGTTTGTAGTGCTCCCTCTACAATGAATCATTTTTATTCACTTCCACTAATTGAATGCTTGATAAAAGCTCTAATCCAATTGACTGATATCAACATCAGACCTGCTCATTCCTGAAGCAACCACAACTTCCTGCTCTATTTGCCATCCTAATCCCCCCAAACTCAGGCACCATGGTTGATGTTCATTGCAGGCAACACGTGGTGAACTGTACTCCCTCAAACACTGCAGAGGAGTCAGGTGTGAATCTGCCAAATAACCCAGTCTGGTCACTATTTGTTGCACTGCTTTGTTCTAAGACATTATGTGTCAGCTGAACTATCAGTCCATCACATCATCCTCCACACAAGCGGTTCTAATCTGGGAAGCCTCCTAATTAGTGCTGCAAAAATGCCATTCAGTTTTTCTGAGCTGCCTTATCTTCACACGCTCCCTTTACACTGTGTTCATCTACCAGCTTTTCTACTCCCTACCAGGCTTACTCTTGTCTGTCTGTTGGCTTTTCTCCTTCTAGCACGTGATCCTCAAAAACCATCCTCATCAGCACTCTTGCATTCCAGTTACCCCACTGTAGTGTTCTTGTTTTCCCATTTTTACACTGCATACACTTGTGTTTCAGTTTGGGGTTTTGTAACCCTATTTAATAAATGAATTTGGTTTTCAAGGATGACAACTTTGTTATTTGGTTCTAGAAACTCTGGGAAGTCACAGCCCAGGATGCAGTGTGGCTCTCTGAAATGAATGTGCTTTGAGCAGCTGAGATGGAACCCAAGTGAACATTAACAGCCACTTTCTCATTCTGCAAAATTATATCTTCTCTGTAGAGGAAAATTCAGTCTACACTTTGGAGTAGTCATCAATTTCTGCACTAAACCCCGATATTAAATAGCTGTTAAGCTTCAACTGTGGACTGAGTTAATAAAAGACAAGTATAAATTAACTGTGATAGCCGCTTTTAGCTATTGTATCCATTTCTGCGCTGAAGAAATGTAAATACTCTGTTCCTGTATGGTAGGACATTCAAAAAAATACCTCTATATACAATTATTGCACTGTAAAACCTTCAGTGGGATGGCAGTTTATGAATTCAGAACAGCATTAAAACAGAAGCTTAGTAGGATTATTTTCTTACCAAAATTGAATGCATTCCCATATAAATTCGACTACAGCAAACCAAGGAACACCAGCAGAGTGCAAGGATCAGTCCAAACATAAAGGGATACTGGTAGGGAATAAAAGCAGAGAAGCTGCATTAGAATTTGGAAAAAACAAATAATAAAAAAAAAAAATCAGTCTATGAGAATTCTATAGTTAATTCCAATTAATGCCACTTATGCTTACGCTTTTCCTTGCCCTTTCCTTCCCCCCGAGCCTATTAGAGCAGCTTTTCATAAACTCAAAACATTAAGTCAAGCTTTCAACTTTTCCCTTGTCTTCCTTTACATTCAGGATATGTGAACTTCAGAGCTCGGGTCACACCTTCCCACAGCACTAAGACATGTATCCATCTCTGCAGCAGTTCTTGCCATGCTGAGATACCCTGAACTGGCCTCATGGGCAGAGAGAAGTTATAAACTTGGGTGTTATAAACCCTGGAACAGTTTGACACTGGGTGAAGCAGCTACATCACCTACCAGTATTGTCAGCAATTATCCAGACAGGGCCTAGTGGCTTCAACTTTTTTCCTGAAAAGGAGGAACTCATTATAAAATTATAAATAAATTCAATTCCTTCCTCAATCCTTTATTTTAGAGCTTCTGCAATCCCCAACTCTACCTCTGGGCATCAGTACGAAACTCCTAAAACAGTAATCTCTTTTGTTCTCTCCAAACCCATATAAATTTCCTCTTACAATATACATTTGTGAAACAAAAAACATCAAATAATTATTTGCACTTATTTCCATCTTCTCATAGACTTTTTTTTTTTTAATTAATAAGGACTTTTTACCAGGAAGAAACAAAATACTTTGCTTTAATAAGCACATATCAACATGTGTAGAAACTCAGTTTCTTAACTTTCTTAGGTTTTGGATAAAACTATGCTAATTCACATATTACACCTTCCCCACTAACATACTGCAAAACATTCTACAGGACAGGATACAGCTTCCCTTTTTTTCAGTATTAAAAAATAATGATTAGTTCTGTAAAAGCAGCAGTCACAAGACAAAATGGCACATTTCCAAAATTGCTTCACTTCCTATGATAAATCATTTTCAATATAAACAGGCAGTCTAGATGTACTCAAACTTAGGATTAAAATCTAAGAATTACAGGCAGTTTTCTTGCCCTTTCCTTTGCCCCTTTTATGGCTAACCTGAAGGGTAGAATATCCAACAAACTACAGAAAATATCTTTAACATTACTGGAGAAAGTCCTGTGCCCTCTGTGAAGGTCACAGAACGGATTGGCAGGTTCCTAAATCAGTCTTTCAGTGAGTGAAAGGTTTGAGAGAAGATTATCAGTCTTCTGCATTATTTCAGTGTTGTTTGAATTCTCAGCTCCAGAACCATGTTAGCAAGACAAACCTAAAATAATTTTCTCAAACTGACAGCAAATTAAGCTTACATTTCACACAAAGATTTCACTTTAATTCTAAATGCCCAGCTCACAGTTACTAATTCCTGTAGCAACATTTTCCTTTGTTTCTACTACATTCAGCTACAAATTGGACCTAAACAAGATTACAAACTTGTGACTCATTTCTAGCTGAAATGATGAAGGAACAAATCCAGTTTCCTGCCTTTCAGAACTGTGTTAATAACAGGCAAAACAGCAGGAACTCAGTCACACTCCGACAGGATTGCAGGGTTAGCAGGTGCCGACGCTGTTACAGCGGCCACAGAGACCAACCCTGTACAAGAGCAGCCCCATCGCTCTTCCTCACGATGCTTCTCCCTTCCCGGCCACTGATCTCAGGAAAGAAGGAATGCTGCCTGCGCCAGGAGGACAGTCCAGCCACACAACCTCCCTGCATGGGGCTGCTCCACACTCCATCCCAGAGGACTCCCAAAGCAGGAATGCTGTATATGCAGGGATAGCTCTACCCTATGTCCCATGGAGCTTTGAGTTGCCCATCACTCGATACCACATGGCCACCCTTGTTTCCTGGCACGCATCTTTTGTGCTTTCAGGGTCCAATCACGTTGGTAAGGCTTTGCTTTAATAAATAAAGACTTGTCCTGTTTCTGAAATACCTGACAGAAAGAGAAGCTGGAGCAGGAAGACCAATGCAGTGCCAGGCTCAGCAGGGCTACAGCAGTTAATGATCCTGTGGGTAAGAAGCTGGGATTGCGGGAGGGAAGAGGTCAGAGGAGCTTAATCAGCAAGATCCTGAGAACAAGGAGTAAGAAGTTAGGTGAGGAGTCTTGTTTTAAGAGTCTTGAGCAGGTCATTGTAAACAGTGGGGAAAGGAGGATAAATTCTGAAAACAAAAAAAGAAATCCCTGCTCTCAGTTAAGAATTCTCAAGGAAGAGGTGTTTGGGAAGAAGCAAACTGTCAGAAACTCCAACTCTGAAGAATATTTTGGAAAGAGTATTTGGCTCTGTCATATCTCGCTCTAATTCTGAATAAATATCCTTTAAACCATCTGAAAACACGGGCCAGTTCAGTTCCTCTGTAGCAAAACAGAGTAGAATAGTTTGGGTTGGAAGGGACCTTTAAAGACCATCTAGTCCACACCCTCTGCCACAGGCAGGGACATCCTCAACTAGATCAGGTTGCTCAGAGCCCCATCCAACCTGGCCTTGAGTGTTTCCAGGGATGGGGCATCCACCACCTCTCTGGGCAATCTGTGCCAGCATTTCACCACCCTCCAAAAAACTTTTTTTTTATTCTAATCTAAACTGACCTTCCTTTAGTTTAAAACCATCACCCCTTCTCCTATCACAACAGGCCCTAAAAAGTTGGCTCCCAAATTTCTTACAGGTGCCCTTTAAGTACTGATCACAAATAAATCACAACACCCTGCCTCCTCCTTGGCCTGTTTTCACTCTACCTTGCAAAGGCAGCCACTGGGTTCCCGAATTCCCAGGACACCAGACTGGTAGCACCTGCTTAAACTCTGCCCTGGGGTGGTAAAACAACCATGTATTTTGTCCTCACATGTAGGGCTAAGTGCACAAGGTGACTAAAGGAGAATATTAACACTCCCACACAGCTTTGAGCTCAGCAGAGCGCTCAGCAGCGATGCCAAGTCATACCACCAACAGGGGACATCACCTTGATCCTTACAAAAAAGCTGATGCCATAAACGTACTTCGAAATTGCTGTCTGAAGATAATGCAGTGTTGAGGTACCAGCAAACATTTTCTAAACGCTGTTCCATCTAGAAAATGACAGCTTGTATTTTGCACATATAGTGGTGTATTTCATGGCTGTGTATCTGTAACCTCCCACTGTCTAGGCCTGCAAAATACCCCCAAATAACAAATATTTTCTGTTAGTACAGTGCCTTAAGAGCATTAATACTTCTTTTTCTTTATAATACTGTATATCACAAAGCTTATCTCCTAATCACAATTGAATTTTTAAAGAAAAAAAAATCAAACAAGCAGCTTTTACTGTGTTTTTTACTTAAAACAGGCACATTTTATGAGACCAGTGCGAAAATTTTAATATAAGTTTATCTCAAGTGTTCATGGAAGAAAGCCACTTTTTTTTTTTCTATGTTGACTTGCGTCTCTTACTTTGGAAAATACTGCATTCATGAATTCAAAAATTAACAGCTATCAATCACCTCTGAGCTATAAACTTTTAGATCTTCTCTGTATAGCTGTATGTAGACACACTGACAGGTCCTACATAAAAAAAGAGATATTAAAGCATGAATTGCTGAATTCCAGCAGTTTTATTCCCATGGTTCCTGGCATGTCAAATCAGACCTACAGAGGGACAAAGGGCAAATGACAACCCCACTTCTACCCTATTCCCCAGTTCACTGCTGTTTTTACTGATTTAGGCATCAGAAGGCAGAGTGGCACCACATGTCCTTCCTGGCGACGGCCTGAAAGGTTGTCAGAGATCACAAAAATTCCATGACATCCTCCAAAACAGGCTTGCAAGCTTCTGACTGGATCCCACACAAAACCCTTCCCCATCCTCCTCCCTCCCCTTAATCTGACTTTTTGCCAAGAGTCTTAATAACATAACCATTGTTTAAAAATGCTTGTAAGGAAACAATCTGTCCTAAAAGCTTTGACCTAGGTCAGAAAATTCCATCTCTTATAATGAAACATTATTAAAAGACATTCTAGATGCTCATTTCTTTACTTTTTTAAAGCACATTCTACGCTGGAGAAGTTTCCAGCACCCACTGACCAACCTTAATACCAAAAGGCATAAAGACCTCAGTGTTATACGTCACTACAAGAACTTCTTTAAATTCCAAGACAAAGTTTTCAATGTCAGTCCTGCAGGAAGTTAAAATATTTAATTTTCTGCCACACATAACCTGAAAAGAAGTTACAATAGGAATTAGCCTGTTACTTCTTTTCCTTGCAGTCATTAAAAAAATAACCCCGCTCTGAACACAGCCAGAAAGAATCTTATGGCTTGCTCTGTTTATTGCCCCAACACCTAAAACTATAGTTTTTCTGCAAAGTGTTCTCTCAGGCTTAAACAACACACCCTATTTGAAAGAACAAGGAGTGCTTTACATGTGTACAATCCACCAAGAAAGAAGAAACTGCTTGAGAACTATTTCCTTTGAATCCTTTTTCATCCAAAACTCTGTATCCCACTTCGCAGCATTTGTTTTTATGCATTTCCCCCCAAGATCCTTTACATTAATTAAAGATTTGCTTAGGCAAAGCTGAAAAATATATTTAATGCCAATCAACAGGGTTTAATAGGACAGGCTGATGTATTCCTCTGGCACAGATTCCCCAGTGAGATTTCTAAGAACTGGCTGTGCTCTTTTCAAACTTTAAAGAACACCTGAATTGAACAGGCCACCCAACTTTTTCCAACTTCCTTTACAAACTGCAGGCATTAATATGGCCCACAAAAGACCTCCCATTTCAAATACAAGAGACAAGGCCAGGGTTGAGACCCTCCAAAATCCCATCTCTCTTTCTCAAGGGGGTAATTCTGTGTTTTCAGGTCATTCCTTCAGCTGTGCTTCTCATGTCAGAAGTGTCTGTTTGACTGTTTAAGAAACAAATGCAAGAAAAACAATTAGACAAAGTTTCTTCCAAACATTTTAGTATTTCAGCTAAAAATCCATTTGGGCTCCTCTCAGAGGTGAGGTGTCTCCTTCTGAAAGGAGTCTGTACTTGCTCTCACACACAGATTTTGTGTAGCTTGCAGTTTATGACTACATCAGTCTTACTAATAATGAAAGCCTTTCAGCAAGGACAGACACTTAAAACTAGGATTTGCCCCTTTCTGTAAAATTCTCACTGTAGCAATGCTGTGATTAGACAATTCATTTCTCCCCAATTATTCCCTATTCCCATGGGAATTCAGTCTTTTGACATGAAAGAGCAGGCAGACAGTTCTAGAGGTAATATTCAGTAGTGGTCAATCAGAATCAGAGAGTGATTAGATGTCTCAGAAATCCCAGTACAGATCCTGTCAAACCCATCTCATTTGATTAGATTCATCAGCCTTGATAAAAGTCCTGGTGCAGACAAAAGATTTCTGGAAGGGAGCTTGATGTGGTACCACGTGACAGTCTTACACAATTGGTACTGCAGAGTCAACAGAGCACTAATTAAATGAAAACTGAGAAATACACCAGAGAAACCACTGTAGAATAGATGCATCTGCTGTGGGTTTAGCTGGGGTGTTTATCCAGGTCACCATTAACACCAGCAGGGTGGAAAGACAGTCACTGATGAGAGGCTTTGCATTTCAAACACCGGCAGACGCGTACACGGGGAGGGCAGTGCTGTCACATTCAGCACCATAACCTGCTTCAGAGGGGGAGCCATTCTAAGAACGGTGGTTAATTTAGTTACAGAGGAACTGCTGCTCATCAACCCAGGCTCTGGGCTCCTGCTGAACATCAACTGAGCGAAGTTTGCTCAGTGGCGTGCAGTGAGAGTCAGCAGGTCCTGACTCAGCTCATTAATGCAGAGCTCAGGAAGGAGTGCAAACCCATCACTTCCTAATGCAGACAGCTACTGCCAGAGCCAGGCTGCATCCTGGAGGAACTCTGGGAGAAAACTGTGTTTTCTGTCTCTCTGGATGGTTTGGTGGGTTTTTTTTTCCTTCTCAAAATAAGCCAGCAGGCTTATGGCACATTCAGGTGCCATCCCAACTCAAGTACCATTTCTAATAAGATATGTCTTGATATCTATCAGAAATCAGTGCTTCAACGTCATCAAACAAAATATTAAAAAATGCTTTTTCCAGCAGTCTAAGCCTGAGCCTTTGGAGATTGTGTAGATAATTAGCAGTTCACACTCTTTCTTCCTCCCCCTTCAGGACATGATAAGCCAGCTTGGCTAAAACTGCCAATATTTCAAAGAAAGCAGGTTTTCCTCAAAGAGATAAAGGTTACTTTTTCGTACCTCATATTAAGAACTATAACACCACTGCCTTTTAAGTGTTTGTCCTCCTCTTTCAGAGCATCAGAGCTTCAAAGACAGGAAAAAAAGAATCAACATCTGTAACATTCCTAAATTCTCATGAGTCTTCGGCATGAGCTTTACATTTCAATGTTACTGAAGTCCCTTTGAAACAAGTGGTTTTCCCTGCTGATATGTAACATATTAAATAAATAGGGATTACGTAAGTAGAATCAAAAGCTTCAGGTAAACTCTCATAATACAAGGAGAAACTGAAAAATTATATTCCCCAGTGGACAGAAAGTTAGATATTATGAAAGTTATCTCAATATATAAATTGTTTCTCTCTCTGAAAGTTTCAGTGAATATTCCTGATGTCTAAAGTCTCTAATTGTTATAATTTGTCAAAGCCATCTTTAAAGTACATAGTCTCTGAAAATATTTTACTTGAGCAATTGCATTTATAGCAAGTATTTCACTTTTACTGTATATAGTCAAAAATACTTTTAAATACCACGTGAAAGGAAAATAATTGTAACAGCATTACTTGTAGGCATTGAAAATCTGGAAAGCACAAATTCAAAGGGTTAAAAAAACCTTTTGCAATCAAAACGTGTTTTTAAATGGACAATCTGGGCCATATGTAGAAAAATAAGAGCAGATTTGCTCTGTTCTCTGTGTTCTTCAAGGAAAAGACTCAAATATACTGTCTTTGATAGAAAAGAACTATCACACAATAATAGGAAGTCATAGCTCACTGAAAGCAAACTCCAAATAAGCTATACAGGAAAGAGATCACCTTCTCACTGGAATAACATCTTTTGGAGCACGAGCAGCTTTCTTTGGTTCAGTATTAACTTCAAAGTGACCAATTCAAAGTTACTTGTATTACAGAATAAAGTCCCTGCAGAGAGTCACACCTGTAGCTGCTTCAATTCACAGCCTCAATCCACTGTGATTTTCTCAACCAACAGTCCCAAGATGTGGACTTGTCAGAATCAGGGTCTGTGTAATGCTTCTTCTCACTCAATATATAAAGAAACACTGTACCCCAACATTTGCCAACAAGTTTAAATCTAACCATCTGCATCTACTGGTGAAATTTTATAATTTAATAAAAATCAGAGTAATTTATCATTAATAGCTTTCCAAGAAGTTCTAAGGTCAGTCTTTTTTAACAGCATCTATTTCCAGAAAAGCATAACAAGAACATGTCACATAGATTCTATTCCCTTTCAACACCAGTAAAATATGGAGAACAGAAGAAACATCAGATGAAAGCTTAACTCTAGAGGTGAATCAAGAGATTCTGGACATTCCATAGGTTAACTTCTGATTAATATTTGGAGATAATTTAAAAATCAGAAGGGATTTTTTTTTACATGAGTATTTTCACAGGAAAAAGGAATTAAGACTCAAACACTTTGCTTCCTCATTTCCTAAGCACAGTTCTGGACAAGTAACTAGGCTGAATGTTTATGATTTCTTAATACGCACTCATTACATGTTATATGTTTAGTCAATTAGCACAGTGTTTCACAGACTGCAGTCACAGGGCTGGCAAACCAAAGATCGAACTCGGTTCATTGGCAGAAGCACCATTTCACACACAGTCACTGTGCTGGTTCTCTAAAACTGAGATGGGCTCTCCTCTGCACACATGACATCAGTCTCTGCAAAGCTGACCGACTGCTACTGCTACATGAGGTTTCCCACATGCAAAGAAAGAAATCCAGTTCGTTCTTCCAACTGACATCAACCCTACACACCCAACAAGTAATAATCAAATATTCAAATGATCAAACACTGATCATGATGAAACATGATCAAAACAACTTTGAGGTAAAGAATCTCAGTGAAAATTATTTATTTCAACACCCACAAAACATGATATTATTTTTTATATATCATATATTTATAAAATATATTGTTATCCCTGCACGACTTTAGCCAAGTGATCCTTTACATTTTCCTAGCAAAGAATATGAATCCCTAATAGCTTTCTTTTGGGCACATTTCATCACCTTGCAGAAAACAGATTCAAAAGCTTTGATTAAAGAGAGGCCAAATACAATTTCTAACCTTTAACTATCTCTTTCCTTTCAGCCACTCATTCTAGACACTGAGATAGAGCCACAGTGTGTCAGCCTGTGACAGCCGACAACTGGTGATTGTTATCAGTGACTGGGAAGACAAGAGTTCAGCCCCTGCCTAAAGCTTAGGACGACGTTAGTTCTCTCTGCCGAAATTATTTATATCCGACTTAAACCAGGCAGGTGTTACAATAAGGATTTGTAAACATTAACAACTTACGAGTCGAATTATTGCATAACTTCTCCAACATTACACACACACAGTCCTCAAAACTCTACACTGATCATTTGCTGCCTGGGAAAGCCTTATCCCTCAGTTACTGCTGACGCTGGTGCAGTGATTTAAAGCTGGATCCGTGATGTGCTTCCCTTGGAGTCGCTGCTGTTGCCGTACTTCTAACAGCAAGTGCTGAAGCACATGCCGCTGCTTGCGTAAACCAGATGATCAACAGTGTTATTTCAACTTCATCTATTGACCCAAAGTGTCACAGGCAGATCTTAGAGATTCTGCTGAATGAAGGTGCTGAAAAGATTAGAGATTATCAGTTCCTGCTAATTAAGAGCACACTGATAGGTGTAAGATCACCCGAATGTACAAAACCCAGATAATCATTTACAGTTTATGGTTAATGAAACTAAAATCGTTAAAGGAAAGCTACAGACTGACTGAGGCTCAAAGTGTCTCGAGCCAAAGAACGATCAGCAAAATGTGCTTTACTTGCTGGCTCTCCACCAAATTCTGACTCTGTAAAACCAAATGCCCGTAAAAATATCGGGTGCCTATGCAAACTTTGCGCGAAGAAGGGAAAAGTTGGAAAAAAACCCTCACAGGAACAAAATGCAGATTGTTACCGCAGACTTTTCGCGCGTGCTGAGCTAATCCACAAAGCCAGCAAGACTTCTATTCACAGGACAGAATTATTAGAACAGTTCTTGTTACCTGAGCACTCGCTCGGATCACAGAAAAAGAAAAGAAAATAAATAAAGTGGGGAGAGGAAGAGAAGGGAAAAGGCACTAATTTCACATTTTTCTCGAACAAACTCAGCCACCTCCCCTCCCAGAACAAATCAGGACTGTCACATCCTCACACTCCGGGGCTGGGGAGCGCAGGGGTGAGGACGCGGAGGTGCGAGCTTTACCTGCCAGCGGCCGTAGCTGAGCAGCAGCAGCGCCAGGGGGATGGCGGTGCCCGACATGGCGTGGGTGGAGGGCATGCTGTACTCCGAGTTGTAGAACACCTCCAGCTTCACCACGGGCGGCGAGGCGGGACGCGGCCAGCGGATCACATCCTTGGTGCACTGCCCCAGGTACATCACCCCCACCCAGATGATGATGAGCCTCCGGCCCAGCCAGGCGTCCAGGTTCCAGATGCAGAAGGGGAAGAAGAGGATGTAGAAGAGCTCGTTACCCAGCTCCGTGCCCAGGCTGAACAGATAGTAGAGGAAGCGGCTGCGGGTGGCGAACTCCTGGCTGCCGTCCTCCTCCTCCGTCAGCGAGTTGCGGCGCGGCCTCCTCCTCCAGGGCCGCGGGGGTCCCGCCGCGCCGGGCACGGCGCCGTTCCCGGCGGTGTTCCCGGCGCCGTTCCCGGCGGGATGCGCCTGCCCGCCCGCGGGGCCGCCGTTCGCCACCGGCCCCCGCTGCCCCGCGCCGGCCCAGCCCGAGGGCCCCTCCACGCCGCAGAGCCGCTGGAACGCGGCCACTTTGCGCGGGTCCTGCAGGTGGGCGGCCAGGCGGGCCAGGCGCTGGCCCACGGACATAGCGAGCGGCGGGACCGGCGGCGCGCTCAGGGCGGCGGGTGGGGGGGACCTCTCCTGATGGGCGGTGCGAGGGGACGAGGGCTCCGCGGCGGAGGGGAGCCGCTCCCTGAGGAGAAACCCGCAGTGGAGCGAGGCGGCGGGGCGCGACGGACGCGGCGGGGCTGCCCTCGCCTCAGCGGCTCCTCCACCGCTCCGGCCCCGCTCGCTCCCTCCCTCACGCCCGCGCCGGCCCCGCCCCTCCGCGCCTGCGCGCAGCTCCCCCCCGGCGCGGCCGGGACCCCCCTGCCGGGCCGCCCCCGCCGCGTCCTCATTGGCCGCGACCCACAGCGGTCCCGCCCCCTGGGGTGGCGCAGCCAATCGGGGCCCGGCGCTGCGCGAGGCGGCGGGCGGGGCGAGGCGGCCTCGAGCGTGAGGGGCAGAAGGAGGGCGGGCGGTGAGTGAGTGCGGTGGGGTGTTTGTCTGGGGACGCCTCGGAGCCTTTTCCTTTGGGGAAGAATCAGTTGGGTTGGAAAAGACCTCTTGAGATCATCGAGTCCAACCTGTGACCCAACACCACCGTGACAGCCAGACCATTGGTACTAAGTGCCACGTCCGTTCTTTCCTTAAACACCTTCAGAGACGGTGACTCCGCCGCCTTCCTGGGCAGCCCAATGTCTTTCTGTGAAAAAATTCCTCCTGATGTCCAACCTGAACCTCCCCTGGCGCAGTTTAAGCCTTGTTGGAGCATCAGACTTGCAGAGCGGTCACCAGCACGGCTGGCCCCCAATGAATTAGTTGCCTTTCCTTCTGTAGATCTACAGACAGGAGGAACTTGAAATTCAAACATCCTTCTGTTTTGAAATGTGTGTGGTAAGAGGCTGCCAGCTGTGTCAGGGGAGGTTTAGGAAAAGGTTCTTCTCCCGGAGCGTGGTCGGGCACTGGAACAGGCTTCCCAGGGCAGTGGTCACGGCGCCAGCCCTGAGCAGAATCCAAAGAGCATTTGAACAACGCCCTCAGGCACACGGTGTGATTCTCGGGGATTGTCCTGTGCAGGGCCAGGAGCTGGACTCGATGATCCTTGTGGGTCCCTTCCAACTGAGGATGTTCTGTGATTCTGTGACTCTAACACAGGGCGAGCTGCTGCTGCCCTCGGCCACAGCCGCCACGCCTGCCATCGGCACCCCCGAGGTCTGCGCCTGCTGGCGCTGCCCTCTGCCTCCTCTTTGCCTCCAGAACCCTAAATCTGGTGGTGTAAACACGAGAGGGAAAGCTGAGGCTGTGGGTGGTGGTGGCCCCAGCGGCCAGGCCGGTTTAGGCAGTGAGTGACCCGCAGGGCTGCGGAGCCGCTCGGGGAGGTTTCTGCCGTGCCCGAGGCAGAGTCGCGCCCGACCCCATCTCCACAGTCGGGAGGAGGTTCCGCACCTCCTCCCGAGAGCGTGCAAGGCTGGAAGTTCAGCAGCACCGGAACGTTTGTGAACAGGTCCGTTGGAAGTCCACAGTTGCTGGGGTTTCCATGCTGGAAGTGCCGTGGGAAATTCAAGCTCTGGTCACCTCTGCTCTCTGATGCTTCTGCCTGTCCAGCCGCCGATCTGCGGTTTGCTAATGCTCCAGATCTTGCCTTAAAATTAGGAGGTTAAACAAGTGATAAAATGTTCCTTTGTGCCATTTTTGAAAAGGGTAGGTAATATGACCCCAGTGACTGGTTAACTTTATAGTTATTCTAACCAAAATAAAAAAATCTTTTGTGGAATTCAAGTAATAAAAAGTCGAAATGAAGAAAATTGGTGCAAATCTACCCACTGTTTTAGTTAAAATAGCTATCAATACCGTTTTGAGGAGGCACTTGACTCAAGACTCAGTGCTGCATGATATTCTCATTAACGTTAGGTGCCTGCTGTGCCAATAAACCCATGCAAATGGGATTTGCTGCCAGGTCACAGGAATAAGAAAGCTGTATGAACACTTACTTGAAAGAGGTGGTGTCTAAAAAGGTTCCAGTAGCAGGTCCTGCTGTAGTTGTGGCTGCTGCTGCAAAAATTTAGCTCCAGCAATAATGGAATCATAAATAATGATGAGGACGGGGCACTGATGAGAACAGTTGGTAGAAGCAGCCTGTTCAAACTTAGTGAATTTTAATTCATCAAAATATATAGTTGTCTCTCTTAGGAACCAAGTGTGGAGGCCATAACTGGAGAACAGAAGACCACAGCCTGGGAAGGTAATGACTTTGAGAAGGATTTAAGGGTCAGATAAGAAAGCAAACAGATAAGGGCTCTCCTGTGTGTTGCCGTGGCAGAAAAGGATTAATCAATGTATAAACAAAAGAATTAAAAAAAATATTTATTTCACCTCTCATGTTTGGCCTCAACAATGTCGTCAGAGGGCACACAGCACTG
This sequence comes from Myiotriccus ornatus, assembly GCA_036023395.1. NCBI lineage: Eukaryota > Metazoa > Chordata > Aves > Passeriformes > Tyrannidae > Myiotriccus > Myiotriccus ornatus. The sequence goes on along the minus strand of JAYRBT010000177.1, from coordinate 57,608,075 downwards.
GTTTTCAGATTTTAAGGAGCATGTTGGAAGATAACAGAGAGCAAAAGAACGAGGCGAAGTGTTCTGGTGGTTGGAGAAAACGCATTACACTGGAATGTTTTAAGAGCTCAGGCTGTTAAAAGTTATCTGAAAGAGAATTGGGAGGTGACTTGATTGTAGTGTATAGGAACATTCCTGGGGGGAAATACAGGATATTAAAGGGCTCTTTTATCTATTGAAGAAAGGCATAATAAGAAGTAATGGCCAGAGGCAAAAGCCAGACAAATTCAAATAGGAAATAAGACATACATTTTTCCATGGTTAACCACCAGAACAGATTCCCAAGAGAAGCTGAGGATATGCCATCGTTTCATGTCTTCTGCTGAGGATTAGATGTATTTCTGAAAATTGTGTTTTAGCTGAGCAGACATTGTGCTTTATGTTACTGGATGAATACAGGCTGAAATCTGGTGGTCTGTAAGCGCAGCACCAGGGTGATCTAGTGGGACCATCATGTTTTAAATTCCAAGTGCCAGAAGCAGACATTTCATTAATAACCGTGAGCATTGGAATCAATCTTTTTTGCCTCAAAATACTTATGCACCACAAAAAAGCTGATCTGAATTAAGCTTTTGGCTGCAGAACTTACTTACTAAGACAATACCTAAAGGTTTTGGCCTTTTCGTTCCCAAATTTACTCTCTTGTGATTACTTGGAAAAATTTCTCTGCGTTTTCATTTAAATTTCTGAAGGAGCAGATCTTTACAAGAAAACTCATTTGGTGCACTCTGATTCTCTTGGCCTTGAGGCAGTTTTACATGTTTGATATTCACGTTGTGAAATATTTCATGGAGGATTATTATCCAGAGTGCTCAGGTAACTGCACCAAATGAATCCTGATGGATTTCCTATATTGTACATTATGTATATTTGTATGTGGCATATGTTTTCATCGTCGAGTCTTAACCTCACTTGAGGCATTATAATATGAACACTTATATTACCAACAGAGGAGCTGCTGTTACCGAAAGGGGGATGAATGAAATATAAATAAGATTTCAGATCAGCAGCTTGGCAGGGAAACATGAAAAAATCTGCCCTTGAAATGGTACATGATCAATTTTTCTCTCTTAAGACTGGAAGGTGTGCTGTCATTTCTCGGCCTTCTGAGAAATGCTAATCCTGCAAGATACATGTGCTCCCTAATTTACATGCTTTCCTGGCTCTTGGGCAGAAAATGCAAAGACAGGAGCTGAAAAACAAGCTGCTGCCACTTTTGTGCATTTTCCCAGAGTCAGGCCACAAACAACCTCCTCTTAAACACAGAACAAACTGAAATCTGTTAATTAACTTGATGATGAATTCTGGAATGAGATCTGAATAACTGTACTGGGGGGAAAAAATCACAGTGATTACAAAGGATAAAGCCTTGTCTTTATGGTATGTGCTTGGTAACTTAAAAAAGGAGAAAGAGTTTGTGTGTGTGTGGTTGAAACTTGTTTACTTTGAACTGCTAGTGTAAAAATTACATCACATTAATACTGAAGTAGCTTTTAGTAGCTTTAGTTTTACTGTCCCAGTAAAACTAAAGAAGCAGGTGGTGGGATGTTCTCCAGGATTGTGGGATTGTATGTCTGCCATCATCAAAAAGAGCTTGAATCTTGTCATCTTTTTGTGCAAAAGATATGTCCGATAGCATTTTGTGAAGAGAATTAGGATTATTTCCCAGCATGATGAAGTATGGAAAGGAGCATCCACAGAGGTCTGAAGGGCTGCTTTCCCATTGAAATAATTATTCTAATGCTGCTAGGGTTTCGTATTATTATTACTGATGTTAAAGTTCCTACAGTCAGAGGAAAGCTTCATTTTGGATGATTTTGAATGTAAATGAATAAAATGTACTAACCATACCGTGTTTATTATTAATTTTTAAAGAAAGTGGTGAGTTGAGTGCCCAGATTTGAGAAGGCAAGAAGTTATTTATTATGAGGTTTATTCTAAGTCTTGAAAAATACATGGGAGAATAAAGAAAAATGGATTTCATTTCCAATTAATACTTATTGCTGTAAGGAAAAAAAAAAAACCTCTGAGAGTGTTTTAATTTGTTCTTGATTATGAGCTATTGCAATAGCTCAGTGAAGGAGCTGGACAAGTTCTGTTACAGGAGTGGGAGAAGGAACATGCTGAAGGGTTTTTAGCTCATTTATGCTGCCCTTGGTCATTCCTGAGACCTGCACAGTGTTTTCTTAGTAAGCAATTTCACATATTAAAATGTTGCTTATCTCTGTAAAAGTTGCTGCTCATGAATCCCAGGGAAAGCTTTTTCAATGGAACTTAAAAGAATTTAGCTGTCTTTAGTAAAAATGTATTTAATGAACCAATTCTTTTAGATAAGGTCTAACAACTATGTTATTCTTCATAGGTAAAAAATGATTCAGTACTTTGGAAAGAATAAGGCTTGGTTCTTGTATCCTTTTTTGTTGGTATTCTGATTGCTCTGCTATAAATTTTACCATTGGAATAAAACAAAATAGTTCAATGGCTTGCTGCAATCCCCTGATTTAGCCTGGGTATGCATTTATTTCTGCAGGATAATGCTCTAAGTTCTGTGTGTAAGAGAGCCTTTTTTTGTTGTTGTTGTTGGTTTTGTAACACTTTGCCTGCATTATTTACTTTGTAAATCTGTTAAATTGTGCACACACAATGCTGTGGCATTTGGGTACGATAGGGAAAGGTCACTGGTTACCTCAGAAATCTGATCCCTTGGCAGCCTGGATAAAATGAAAGGCTAAGGCCCAAATAACATTAACTTAGCAATAGCATCATGAGCAACAAAAGCAGAAAGCACAGGCTTTGTTTAAATGGTGGGTGTTTTGCTTCAGAGCGACATGCTTGGATTTTCCGGGGGATGGAATCAGGTGGCTTTGGTGTGTTGCTATTTTCGCCCAGGGTGGCACAGCAGCACATGCTGTCATGTCACAAGACGTATTTCTTATTATACTGCTGCCTCATTTAGATGAGAGCCAAATGTGCCCATTATTCCAGAGTCTGCCCAGCCTGCCTGGCTTGGTTTTTCTGCTTTCCCCACAGGTCTGTATTGGCACTTAATCTGGGAGAGGCACAGAATTTTAGTGACTAGGCATTATATGTAGATGCAAGGTGTGCAATGTTGAGATTTGTTACAGCAAACAAGAATAAAAAGTTGAAAATACAAGAGTCTGCAGTGCTGGGGTTCCCTCTGTAAAGTTGTTCTAGGAATGCAGTTGTTATAGTCCTTTCATTCTTCTCTGAACTTAAATCCACGTGTTTAACTGTGTCACAGGCCTTTCTAAACATAATTCAGATAAGACAACATTGTTTAAGGAGTGTTTCTATTGTGTTAAAAATTAGATAATTCCATTTTAAACATTATCTTGAAGTATTTTATATCCTCAATTATAGCATGAGAGTGTCTTACAGTCATTAACTGGCAACTCGTCAGAACAACTCCGTGAGGGAGTGGAACATGTGATTACCGCCCCCTTAATTTTACTACTGGGAAAGAGATACAGATTGGGTAACAGTTTCATTATACTTTCATTTCTTCCATTTTCCCAGGTTCCTGTAATTTTAATTTTTAAATTTAGTAATCTGCCGTTTGCGTAGTGAGAAAATGGAGGTTGGGGTTTTTTCCCCTATGGTTTCTCAAAGAGACTAACAAATCCTAAAGCAACAAAAAACCTTGGTCTTTTTGCCTCTTCATCCCAGGACTTGGAATCGAAACAAATTTGGGAAGCTGGGGGAGAGGCTAGTTGCTTTGTGGGTGGGTAGGGGTTTCTTTGCTCTTTTTCAGAAACAAGAAATCAAAAAAAGAGGAGGAGGTTTAGACTCCTGCTTTTTCAAAAGTTTGGGTTTTGAACTACCCAGTTGTGGGCATGAAGCTCTCATTTCTGGAAGTTGTTTCTTCACTCTGGCTACCAGGGATTAAATTATAGAATTGCTTGTTTTCTCTCGGAATAAGTGACTGTGCCTTCATTCCCATGCTTTCCTTTAATATCCACACTGTTTGTCTGTGGAAGAGACAAGTTCCTAACCTGTGCCTGCATGTGTTTGGTGCCATCACTGCCTTATTTTATAGCTGTATTTTATTACCAACAAGACAGCAGACGAAGGGTAGAGTTAAAAAAGCAACCAAAACTTGTGCCCAGCCTTTCGTCAACCTGCCCAGAAGTAGAGGGCTCCTTCCTCCACACATTGGCTGGACTTTGGTGATCATGCCCAACTTGTAGTCTTTTTATCACTGTAATTTCTGCAGATCCCTTATATGTATTTTTCATTTGAGAAAGGAATGAGCTCTTTCATGCTGACTTGAGTCAGCTGCAATTATTGCACATTGGATCAAATTTTGTGTGCAGAGGTGGGAGCTACATCCATGTCTGAAAGCCAACGGTGCTCCAGGGGCAAACAGCTGCTGAGAACTCCTGGGAGCAGGAGGCTTCTTGTTGGAGCATGCCTGGAATAACAGGGATCCCAGCTCCTGGTTCCCCAGCAGCAGAACCGTGTTCAGAGGGCATACCCCCAGTGCAAGGGTGAAAACAAGCCTCTCCATAGGGCATCCCAGAGTTGCAGGGGTGCCTAGGACTCCCATGAGAGTGATCACATCCCAGGAGTTACAGCTTCATGGAAAGAAAATAAAAAAAACCCCACTTTTTCAAGAAGCCAGACCCATTCTGATTCCTCAGAGTCATCAAAGGGATGCGCCCCACACCACAGGAATGGGAAGGAATGCATGGGAATCAACCTGAGTAGGAGGAGCAGAGAATTTACCATGTGGCATCCTATGACATGAAAGGGAGGAGCATGTTCAGATCTTACCATCAGGCTGAAAAGTTCATGTGTAGGTAACTAGGCAAGGCATGTACGTGCCAAATAGATCCCTAGGGAAGGCGGATTGGTATGATGAGAGGATCAGGATGCAAAGTATAAGATACACAGCTGATGGGAATTTGCCTTAGAATGCACAGATTGTGTTTTAATCAGTTCTGGGCTTTTTTTCTTGGAAAATCCCAAATTGCCAAGATTATGAAATGGAGCAGATTCACATTCAAGGGTGTGTCAAGTTACTCATCACTAGAGTAGGAGGAGTGAAAGCTTCCCCAGGGTTATTTCTGACAACATTTGCTCATTTTCAATTTGGAGGTGGAAGAGAAACCACAATTTGGGGAATGTGTTCATAATTCATAGGATCATTCAGTGGAAAAGGCAGATACCTTGACAGACAGAACAGATCTGGATGAGAGAGCTGTGTGGAGTTGGCTGATAACAAACCAAACAGGAGGATGGCTCTGAAGCTCCATCCCACACCTCAGGCAGGACTAAAAGTGAGATCCCTTGAATTCAGTGCAATACAGGATCTACTGATGGCAGTCAGTTACGACTGCTTTTATAAATAATTGGGTAGACCTCACTTTTTAACAATATAGAATGCCCATTTTTGATGTAAATGTCTAGTGGTCAGAGCTCTTGCCTGGGAAGGACCTTACTAAGCCCTTTTAACAACGTGATAGCCAATATTAATTCACTGCTCCTGTTTGTTGCAGGTGAATTGAGAACATCCACGACATCACTAATTTTCCAATCTGGTGAAAGTGCCAGTGATGCACCTCCCTCAGTGTTCCATCTTTGGGGTGTTACGTACTCCCAGTCCTGGGGAGGTTCTCAGGAAAAGAGCAGGTGTGCTCAGTGATGATACTCAGAACAACTTGTTTCCTTACTGCTGCACCCTGTTTCAGGTAATGCAACCCCTGCATCCCAGGGCGATTCAGAACCTGTATGACAAGTATTTTGGATGGAGCCGGTGGTTCTGCCGGCTCTCGCTCCCAGGGTAGAGCGAGCACTGCTGCTCTTCTTAATGACACAGAAAGTGCTCAGAATTATGTGGGTGTCTGTGATATTTCACAGAATCACAGAATATGCTGAGTTGGAAGGGACCCATCAGGATCATCAAGGTGCAACTCTTGGCCCTACACAGGATACCCCAAGAATCCCACCATGTGCCTGAGGGTGTTGTCCAAACACTTGAACTCTGTCAGACTTGGTGCTGTGACCCCTTCCCTGGGGAGCCTGAGCCATTTCCTCAAATGTAAATTAACCCTTAAAATATCATCATGAGGAAAGTAATTAACATTTTTGTGGTGCTGAGTTAGAATACATAGGGTTCTGTGACTTGCCCTCAAACATTCAAGTCCTTAAATGCACTTGTAAAAGTGTATTGTCACGATGGGTGAGTTCTACCATATTTACTTTGGGCTCTGGAAATGGGACTCAGGTGCATTCATCTGGCCAAGTTCAAGAAAGCTACCTATAAATCTTCTTCTGTGGCAGCTGTCTGATCCTAGAAGTGTGTCAAATTCCTACCAGCTATTCATTTGTTCTGGAAGTTCCCCAGGTCACTAAACTGGAGTGCCCATGACTGCACAGGTGTCAGTGACTGGTATGGTCAGGCTCTCACTGAGTCCTGCCACGGTTCAGGAACAGGTCTATTTTCACTTGGAGCCTCCTAAGGCTGAGTCCAGTGCTGTTCACAGAGAAACCAGAGGCTTCTGTGAGAAAGATGAGGGAACAGAAGTACCAGAGCTTCCTTCCCGTAATATCTTAATAAATGTAATTAACTGGGGAATGGAAATCTCAATTCAGTTTCATCTTGTCCTGATGGGATGCAACCCACTCATGATTAAGAAGGCTGCTGTAGCCACTAGATTATGGCATAATTGCATCTTCCGTCCCTCCTCCTGAGTTTAGTCCTCTTGTCTGGAGTGGAATAGAAGGAGATCCAGTAAGATAGTGCACGACATGTAGTTTGATGTTTGGGTTGTAGGAGGTCCACATTTGATGGAGTTTAACTGCTTTGGCTGAAAAGGGAGCAGAGCCTCGATCAGGTGACCTGACTCCACAGGTATTGGGAATTGCAACACTTCTATTGGAGGCCCCTGAAGTCCTGCCCCTGGAGTTCAGTGAGATTAGTCATGCAACTAAGTCATGCAGGTGTAGATTTGGAGTCAGGATATGTAAATGGTAGAAACTGGCCAAGAACACAAGATTGCTGATCACAGAGCTGTGGAGCAACCATGCTCGAAGCATAACTTGAGGTTGCAGGAGCTCTGTGTTAGTTTGCTGGTACATCTTCTGATACCACCCTCGTGGTCTGCTGTGGCTGCTGAAAGCCAAACAGTAAAAGGTTATTTATAGTAAGACATGCATTTTTAAAAGAAGTTACTCATTTTGGAGGCAGTAGGAGACTGTGTAACCTTTTGATCACTGTATTTTAGGAAAAAAGATATTTATAACAAGACTGGAGGGACTTGCAATGTATGTTCATCAATGAAGAACCTGAGTGTTCTAAGGATTGTGTAGTTTTGCACCTTCATTGTGCTGGAAACTACATACTGCTGATGAAGGGGCTTTTCAAACCAGCTTAGCCAGACAACAAAGGAACACAAGACACTATTCATAATCAGGCTGGAGTTGTTGCATTCACTTTGTCTTAAATTTTGCAGGTTTTCTGGCTAATCAGATGCTTTTCTTCTTATTTCTTGTAGTCTAGAGATGCTCACCTTCTGCAATGTGATTTTGCTTTATGACTGTCCTACTGTCCCCCTCTGTATGATGCATTTGTATGCACATAAACCTTTTTTTATGTGCCTTGTACTCATTAGCTCTGTCTGTCTTCTTATCTCCATTTGTTTGGTTGACACTTAACCCATGAGTGCAGTCAGGAGAAATCTTAAAAGTCCCTTTGGTTTTGTGTGCACAGTGTGTCTGGCACAGCTCCTGCAGCCACAAACTGTACAACCACTTCTGTCTTACTCTTTAACCCTACCAGCACCAGGGGAGTGCTCACACTTCTGGTCATATGGTGGTACCAGGGTTATGTTACTATATTTCACCATATTTTTCTCACCCTTGAAGTGCCAGCTGAAGAAAAGCACTGGCTGAATCCTCTTGACAATGCCAGTAACAACGACAAAATTGGATTTGTTCTGGAAAAAACAAAACACAGACAGAATCATTCCCTTAGTACAGTCATTTATTTGTGGGATATGGCTTGTAACTCCTACCTAGGACAGGACTCTTCCTCATTTTTCCTAGTGAACATGGATTTCAATAGGAAACTGGAGACACAGAGTGGCACAATTGCTTGAAGGTGTGTATAACATGTGCCCTTGGATGAGAATGACAATAATTATCCAATATCGTTCACACAACCAAATCACAAACAAAGCCCAAGTAAAATGTTAAATCTTCACAGATAGAGTCACAGGTACCTGAGTATTATCCAGTGTGTAAATAGAACTTTCCCTCCTGTCCTAGAGAATTTTCCATTCATGCCAGTAGTGGTGTGACAAAAGAATAATGGAGAGAACAAGACAAACACGGTGAAACAATGACTAACAGATGTATTTCAGGTGCAGATGTAACAAGAACACCTTCTCAGTTCAGCAAAATCACCACCCTCCAACAAACCCCTCACTAAAAAGGGACCAGGACTTGTGTATCCAGACAGAAATGGCATCTAAACTCTGCAAGAGGTTGTTAATCATCATCATGCTGCTATTGCATGCCATGTTCAGTGAAATCCTGGCAAACAGGACTTCACCCAAGTGACAGACCCTATTGTTTAACTAAAAGACAACTCCCTGCAAGACTTATAATGAAGACGTGGTAGTTTTTTTCTTTAATTTAACAAGGTGGTTTGTTTTTTGAAGCAGGTGCTTGGAAAAGCCATGTGTCAGGCTCACTTAAAAGGAGCTCAGTGTCTGTTTTGAGGTTCGAAGGGCAACGTTCAAGCCAGGAAGGCAAGTCAAAGAGGCCAGGGCAGGATCAGGCACAAGGCCAGGAATAGCCCAGCCTGGAGGAGATTCTCACAGCTCTTTTCCCTGCAATCCTGCCCCAAGTTACAGAGCTGGCCCTGGATATGGGCACCAAACCCCTCGGAGCAGTGCTGAAGAGTGTGTTGGTGCTCAAAGGACCCTGGCACTGTGAGAACCAAAATGCAGTTGTATTTGTCAGGGCATGCAAAATACCTGCAAGAAAACCTGCATATAATCCCAAATCTGAAATCCAAGTCAGATTCTTTGTAAGCCTGGCTAAGTTTTATGATCTGAAAAGTTTTATGACCTGAGCCATGTGTTCAACAAATCTGGCTTGATTTATGTATTTTGGCTTAAATGGTTTAAAACCTGAAGTTTAAGAAGTTTATATAAATAGTCATTTATATGCTGGTTTCAGCAGCTTTTTTTGCCACGTACAGTAACTAATATAACTGCTTTTTCACACAGAGATGGAGGAGGACTCTATGCATGAACCTGGGTGGCACTTAAAAAAAGACTTTGGAGAAGACCACATTTTACTTTCAGGGTTATTTCTTACAAGGCAGTCTATGTAGGTTTTCAGCATCCAGTGATCTCCAAATTAAAGCAGCCACACTATGCTCCCAAATGTGTAATTACAAAAAAAAATCTCTTCGTAATACCTCACCATGAAATGTTTAATTCCCAGTGAAAATACTGACCAATGCTGTGTTTCTGCAAGGGATTATCTCTATGTGTCGTGCTCACACATCCCTTTGGAGCCACAGGGATGGCACTCAGGGCTGAGAGTTGAGCATGTCTGAACCTCAACAAGGTCATAAAATGTTTGAAATGAGTTTTGAGAAGCCTGTAGGACTACTGCAAATAGAATTAGGATCCAGCTTCCTTTCCCAATGTTGAAATATTCTCTGTAAACACAATAAATAGATTGAAATGTAAAGAAATTATTTAGGTCAACGATGAGGAGCCAGAAGTCTTTAACACCTCTTCAAGCCATCATGTTGTTAGCAGGCATACATTTTATCAAGTTCTTTTTCCTCTCTGTACTTCTGTACCAACAACAGGGAAACAAGGGCACTGATTTCCTTTGTAAATCAACTGATGAAAAGTGCCAGAAAAGCTGTTACCAGTGAATACCTGCTTTTGTGAATTATTTCCATGTAACATTTCAGACACAGGAACCTTGGCACTCATGTAGAAAAATATTATTCCACTGAATCCACTGATGTTTCCTTACCATGAACAATTAAAAATATGAGGTATAAATTGCCAGCAGAGTCCTTGAAAAAACAAATTTGATACTTAGCAGAAGCTGTTTTCACACTATTCCCTGTGTAGTTCTTCAGCACACTCAAAATAATTGAGAATATTGGATTATAACAACCTTCGTTTGTTGTGCTGGAAAATGGATGTCAGAGTCCTATGCATGTCTAAGCATAGCAGAGCAGTAAAAGCAGCACAGCATTCAAGTGTCCCATGTTTGGCACAGAACTATTTCACAGAGGCATAAAAACAAAGGAGAGGATGATCCTGAACATAACAAGAGAAAAGCTTTCCAGAGGAATACCTGACAGAATACCTGACAGAACCACTGACCCTACAGAAAGCACATCACATCTTCCCATGGCCAAGAGCTTTTGTTGTGGGTATCTCCAAGGGCCGTGAGAAGGGCAGGGCCCTTGTGGGCAGGAGGTGGCCCTGGCCCTGGAGGTTGGGCAAGGCTGTGAGAGGTGTCCATCTGCCTCTCACAGCAGCCCCAGTCTGTCACGTTGATCACCATCTGGGTGATGCCTCCTCTGCCAGGGCTTGTGCTTGCTGAGAACCATCCTACCGAAATCCCTTTGAGCATCCAGACCTGCAGCAGGCCAGGAAACAGCCCTGGCACAGAGACTTCACCTCTGCCCTTGTGCCACAGCTGTCTGCTTCAGCTTGTGGGCACAGTGAGATAGGAAGAGATGATAGAAATTCATGGAGGGGAGTGCTTAAAAACCACACAAGGCTGGGATCAGAGCTTGCTTCCACAAGGACTCTGCGGGCACATGAATAATCTTCACGAGGTGAAGAGGGGGAAAGAGAGTGTTTCACCTGCAAAAGGTTCTGCATAAGAGCAGAGCTGACAGAGGAGTACAAAGTTTGATTAAAAAATATAAAATCACAGGACAAAATTTAGAGACTGTTGGCATAAGGCAGGGGGAGTCTGCAAAATGCTTAGCTGAAAGAAGCCAGGGAAAAGACATGGAACTGTTTTTTAATTACTCTGTTTGGAAGAAGATTATATAGAGATTAAGGGAAGTGCATGTTTGCAGTGATAATACAGCTTGAGGGACAGCCAAGAGATCAGAGGTTGTTCTGAGCGTTACCAGTTATCCAGTGCCTTTCAGCTGATGGAGCCACATAAGCAGCACTCAGTGGGAGGGAAACCGTGCTGGCACTGCCTGCCAGGGTTTACCCTCATGCTGTCCTGGTAATTTAAGCTGTGCCGGGCCAAAGCAGAGGCACAGATTATGATGAAAGGACTTGGGCATGAAAAATGAAAACTTGGTTTCGGTTAGGATTGTTGTAATTTAAATGTCAGGCTAGACGTTCACCTATATATTGCACTGCAGGTGTGTCCAAAGTTTAAATCAGACATAGGTCTTTTGCTGAGGATGAGTTATGAGAAAAGGCCCAAACTCCTCCCTCTAAGCAATTATAAATCCGAAATTAAGAGGCTCCAATTGAAGGAAAAACAAATTATGGAAAAGGAAAAATAACAGCCCTTTATTAAAAGGTATGTGTGTATTAACAGAAACACAGAAAAAAACCAAGTAAAACAACCAAACAATACTCCTATACCCACAAATAATCCCCTTCAAAAAAAACCCAATAAACAGGCAAAGGGAAAAGTAAACAGTTCAATTTTGCGCCCTTTGGTGCAATTCCAACCACGGTCAACAGGGGGCACAGTTGGGTCACTGGAAATGCAGAGCTTGTGATGTCCTATAGCAGTCACCAGGTGGTGCTGTTGGATCACTGGAGATGCAGAACTTGTAATGTCCTGTGCCAGCCACCAGGGTATGCCGGAGAAACCAATCCAACCAAAAAAACCCTGGGCCTTCTTTCCCTTCCCACACACTGGGAAAGGGGAGAGGGGGAATGGTGCCACCTGGGACATGGCAACTAAGAGCAAGTACTGCTGCATCAACACAGAGCAGCTCCAAGCGTGTTTTTCACAGACTCTTGCCAGCCTGTGTCCCTCTTTGCTGAATATTTGGAGATAAAAAGCAGCTTTACACAGGTAATGCAGTCCAAACGCACGGCTCTGATGTCTTCTAAAGCAGGAACCTTCTCCAGCCTTTTCACCATCAGCTGTCTTTCTTCTTTGAAATCTTACCTGATGTGTGCAAAATTAGTTTCAGCATTAGCCCCCCTAAATTTGCATGTGAATCCTGTGTGTGTGACTGTGCTCTACCTGAAAGAGCTGTTGATGCAACTTTTCATGCCACTGAAGGGCACTTGTCAGGATTTCCTGCTTGGTTTCTCTGCAGTGAATATATGACCACTTCTGTAGTAGAAAACAAGAGTTAAACATTAAAGGAAAGGAAAAAAAGAATCTGAAATGAATGAAAAATGCAGATCTTGAGTTCATCTGCCAAACTTCTAATATCTCTTAGGTCTGTCTCTGCCCAGTTCAGCTGTGTTG